>JAJMLL010000017.1:0-263861 GCA_030569655.1 Yamadazyma tallmaniae | reverse complement strand
TGGGAACTTTGGTTCACCAAAAGACTTCTGCTGTTGCTGCTTTGACCGAAGTTTCCTCTGCTGATGAAGCTGAATTGGCCAAGTTGGTCTCTACTGTAAATGCTAACTTCATTGAAAAGTACGAAGACTCCAGAAAGCACTGGGGTGGAGGTATCATGGGTGTCAAGGCTCAAGCCAAGAAGGCTAAGGCCTTGAAGAGAGCTGAAGCTCCATCAAATGTTTAATGTTGTATAATTAATGGAATGCGTCTTAATTTACTTGTAGTAGTCATGACCACACTAGGTATGTAGTTGAATGTATGTATCAAGATTACACCAAGCCTGAAAATAGGGCTCCTGCCCTGTGACCGTTATTTTCTGCCTTCACGCAGGAACACCGAAAACTTTTTGATGAAAAAAAAGCGAGAATTTTTAGTGAAACTTTTCAAATAGAGTATATTGAATATCAAAGGTATGTTGAATAAGGATTAAGTGGTGAAGAAACGTACGGATATCATAATGTTGAATCAATAGAGTGAAATATGTCCAAGAAGTGCATATTGAATGTAGCGTTAAGCCAAACTACGACCCAACAATAACAATTGTCCATTCACCAAGTTAACATAAACTACTGCTTATGCAGATTGATTGCTGAACCAATAATCATTGAAATAAATGCTACCCGTATGTTCACCAGGTGCTGAACCTATATACTAACTTGTCTAGATGTCTAAGTCTAAGAACCACACTGCCCACAACCAAACCAAGAAGGCCCACAAAAACGGTATCAAGAAGCCAAAGACTAACAAATATCCATCTTTGAAGGGTGTTGATGCTAAATTCAAGAGAAACCACAGATACGCTTTACACGGTACTGCTAAGGCTTTAGCCAAGGCCAGAGCTGAAAAGTCTGCTTAAGTTAATTATCTGTTTAATATTAAGATCAATATTAGTTAATGAAGAGCATATAATCTTTTATCTGTACATGTAATACATATAAACCTAGAGTTTGAGTTCTTGAAATCTCTGTCAATTCTACGTCCTGGAAAATGAAATTTTCAACAATAATCCGTACTACGCTATAAGCAGTATACTAATGCTTCTATAATTGAATTTGCCCTATCTAGTACACTCTGTAACTCGTAGACTCGCTATATTTTCGTGTTGTGTCCCTCTTCGTACATTAAAAAGGTGTTTGATAAATCTCAAATTTGATGCGATACCATGTCAGCATTTAATACAATGCCTGGACTCAAGTCTTTTGATTTCACCAAAAGTGCATCAAAGACTGGAAATAACGTCGCCATACCGAAGAACGCAGGCAAAAGCACCTTCAAGAGTGGTAGTAGTAATAACAGCAATGGCAATAACTATAAAAGGAAGCCAGTGAGACCTAATAATAAAGATGCAAGGAAGGACATTAAAAAGCCAGAAGGTAGGGGCAGGAGATCAGATAGCTTCAAAGACAATAATAACATACAAGCAAGATCTAGTGGATATGAGAATAAGTCTAGGGGCATGACCAAGACCAGTGAAGATGCTAAGCTCATTGGGCCATTGATACCAAAGCCCGAAGATTACGGGTTTTTTGTCAAGAACATTAAGAAAAGACCTACTCCACGGTATTTAAAGATCCAGTCCCGATTGATTGAAGCTATACCGTTCACCCAAAATGAATGGGATAAGCAGAACCAAGAGAAAATGTTGATAATGGAACAAGCCAACCAGGGTGATTACCAAGGAATATATGAAGAGTTTCAGAAGATGAGAGACATTGAACGGAAGAAAATGGAGGATTTAGGTCTTGTTGATGCTGAGAATACCAGAAAAGACTTGAATGATGCCATTTCGTTTCAGGGTACTTGTGTTGATATGTGCCCTACATTTGAAAGAGTACGGAGGGCGTTGGAAAATAACGTTAAAAACTTTGAAAAGGACCCTGCTACAAATAGAATATCCAGGGAAAGAGCTGTGAAGGCATTTTCGAGACCAGCAGCAGGACAGCCCCCACCACTTCCAAGTGAAGTGAGACCTCCATTTATATTAATAAAGACTTTGGATTATTTGATTGAACATGCCATTCCTCAACTACCTGAGTCACATTCGTTTTTGTGGGACAGAACAAGATCAATCAGACAGGATTTCACTTATCAGAACTATTTTGGTCCTGAAGCAATTGACTGTAACGAGAAAATCGTAAGAATTCATCTTCTTTCCTTGCACATCATGGCTGGCAGTGATGTTGAGTACTCACAGCAACAGGAACTAGAACAATTTAATAAAGCATTACAGACCTTGATTGAGATATACCAGGATGTCAGAAATAAGGGTGGTAGTTGTCCTAATGAAGCTGAATTTAGATCGTACTACTTGATAAGTCATTTGAGAGATAGTGAAGTTGAAAGAGAATTACAAACCTTACCTAACCTGATTTTAAAAGACCCATTAATCAAACTAAGTCTTGAGGTCCGTAAATTGGTGTCGCAGAACAACATAGTAGAAAGAGGTTACAAAAACACCATAAACTGTGTCAATTTCTTCACTGGGTTTTTCAAATTGGTATACAGCTCCAAAACACCATTCTTATTAGCGTGTATTTTAGAAACCAAGTTCAATGAAATCAGATTTTACGCCTTGAAAGCAATGGTCAGAGCCTATCACACTAGAGATAAGGCCTTTGATGGAAAACTCTTGAAGGAAATGTTAGGTTTCGACTCTTTTGACAAGTTGCTCAAGTTTGTGAAATACTATGAAGTCGATACTATTGATGATGGTGACGGTTCAATCTTAATAGACTTGGTAAACAAGGAGAAATTATCATCTTACAAATTGAATTCAATCACTGAGAAGCCAAAGTTTTCTCCACCATATTCAACCCAATTGGATTCCAAGATGACTCAAGACCTCGCTAGTTTTATCAATTGTGGAAAACCTAACAACTTGAATTTGAAGAAGAACAACACTATCTTGCCGGGTAAATCCATTGATATTTCCAACGTTAGACAAAATGTGAGCTCAGAAAAGTCATCTGAAGAAGTTAAGGCGGGATCATTAGCTGATTTCTTATCCAACTCTTCAGCAAGTGGCTTTGCTGGTGGTTTTTCAAGTGGTTTTGGTTCATCCAACAACCCTCCAGGTGGGTTTGCCTCGTCCAGCAATACTTTAGGTGGGTTTGGCTTAGCCAACAACACTTCAACAGGGCTTGGATTCGCTTCAAATAACGAAATGAATTCGACTGCTGGCTTCACTGCAGTCCCTTTGAAGGCCAAAGAAACCTCAGCTGATTTTGCAGCCAATAAGCTTAAGTTTGAACCAAAATCAGTGCCTAAAGAACAACCTGCAGCTGTGGTTGTTGACAAACCTGTTCTTAGCTTCACACAAAAAGAAGCATCTGAGTTACCAAAGCCAAGAGTTGAATTCAGTTTTGCAACGAAAACAGAGATCCCGAAAGCTGAGCCACCTAAAGGTTTGCCAACTTTCGAGCTCAAAACAGCAACTACGTCTACAACGGCTCTTGGGCCAAAACCTGCAGTTTCAGTTGAACCTGTACCTGTTAAGATTGAACATAAGCTTGTTGAATTACCAAAGTTCGAGCACGCAAGTCTGCAAGTCTGCAATGAGATTGTATCAAAGATGGTTGAGCAAGAGTTGTACAGAATATTGCCTAAATTAATAAAGCAAGAAAACTCTAACAGGGAACGTAAGCTTGTGATTAATTCACTAGCAAAGGAATTATATCAAGCCTTCTTGAATGAAATTACTTATCAAGTAACTTTGGAAATTCAAGCCGATAATATTTATAACAAAAAATTAAAAACAAAAATAATCAAAAAACTAAGTGAAAAGGGTAAAAAACTCAAAGATAAACAAGAAATAAAAAGAAAAAGACGTAACGAATTGAATGATATCAAATTTGGTGGAGCAGGTAAGCGAATCTTGTCGAATACTTCAATGAATTCTAGTATGACAAGTTTTTCTGGTTCCATCGTGACACATAAAAGACGTAAAGTTAACGAAAGCATTGATGATATAGTTTACAAAAGAAATCAAATCGAAAAATTGTGGGAGCCAATTAACCTTAGTTCGTTTGTTAAGAATTTAAACAAAAAGGTAGCATTTGAATCAAAGGGGTTGAAGTTGAAGTTTTTGGTTATTGTGGAAAACTGGAAACTCAACTACTCCAAATGGTTGAACACCAAGTTGAATCTTAAAATTAACAAAGGAAAGGGGATATACGAGAACTTCGTTGAAGGCGACAAGGTGTCGATGGATATTCTTAGTTTACCTAGCAAAGAATTGTTGAACAAAGAGTTCTTTGCAAATAGCAAAATAGTGTTATTTGAATGTGGGTTATTAGAAGTGACGAAATTCAAAGACATCAATGAAAAATTGAAACGTGATGGAGCTATTTTGAATAGAATCCTCCAGTTGATCCACAAATTTGGGTACTACAAGGTTGAACTTTTCATCGTTTACTGGGATGTCACCAAAAGTGGTTTAACAAAAGACCAAATCAAAACAGCGTTGAACATTCACAAAGAAGGTTTCACGCTGGTTGTTTGTGATATGACAGAGGAGGACATCAACAGCGCAATCAACCAAGGATTTAAACAGACCATTGACGATTTTCAGATGGATTTGACTACAAGAGGAGAAAAGAATTTTAGGAAAGATATAAAAATCAGCAATGAGAGTCAGAAAGTCAATGATGACAAGTTCAAGTTGAATGAAATAAGACTCTTGAAGAAGGCCAAACTTGATAAGAAGTATTCATACTTGAACAATCACTCATTCACTAACAACAATTCTTTTACAGTGAACAACACTTTCAACACTACGGCGAATTCCCCTAACAATAGTATTAACTCCACAATTCTCGATACAAATCTTTCAATTTTGGCACCATTTGGGAACGGAATAATTGAGGAAAGCACACCATTCAACACCCCTAAAAAGTTTGCAAAGCCCAAACCACGTAGCAGTTTGCAACAATTGCTAGATTTGACTTCCCGGGTCAAGTCGAAATATTCTGTATAGTAGCATAGCATAATATAATAATTTGTAGTTATTCGAATTCGCAGAGTACCGGTCGTTAGTCATGTATTATAATTCTATTTTGGCAGATAAGTTTATCAACCATTTCTTGTAGTTGGACTCGACAAATGTGCTGTCAATTTCGTCCTTAGAGTAGTCTTGTAAGGTTTGTATAATGGAGAAATTGTTGAAACTTCTCGCTGTGGCCTCGACGGAGCTATCCGGTATTATGTTATCGAAGCTCGGTGTCTTATTGTTATGATATGCACAGTACTGGTTGGAGTTGCAGAACGAACACTCGTATAGCAACTGGGTGTCATCGTTGTCTTCGATTATGGTCTCATGATTAATATCATCCATGTCAAAATTCGAATCATGGGAATAATGCAAAAAAGGCGAAGACTCCGACTCGGACTTATCATCGAGATCTTCATTAGGTTTTTTAGTGAAGTCCTGGACTTCATCATAATAATTCATGGTCAGTATGTTTTGAATGTGCTCGAATTGCCCGGGAGTATTGACGTATTTATCGTTTTTCATGTGTGCATAATTACACTCGGTGTACGTCACTGTGGAATTGCTCAACATTACTTAGATTGCTATGACGGAACGTGGCAGGTAACTGTGGAAGTATATCTGTGGATTTAAAATGCTATATATGCAACTGGTACTGTTGTGGTTTATTAAACTGTAACCACACTTGTAGATAACCACTAGACTTGAAAATAACCAGGGTACATGAGAAAACAAAGAAATGTGGTTCCTTTTAAATGCTGCAAATCCATTCTCCACAATTCGCACAATGTGTTCCGGTGTGGAGAGGGGACCGGTTCCAGGTTCATGTCTCAAAGCGTGTCTGGGGAAGAATGTAGGGATGTAAGGAAGGGGGGCGTGGGACCTGTTGTAGAGGCTGTGAAGGTGGAATGACTATTGCCAGTAACAATAACTACTGCCAGTTACAATAACCACTGCAGTTACGATGAGCAGAATTCTTGGGTGGAGATGGTAGGAACACGCTGTCGCGGCATTCGGTGAGTTTTAGGAGGTTTTGTGACAGCGATCTGAACACCAATCTGGTTGACACGGGTGTGAAGAAGTATTAGTACTAAGGTGAGCAATAATGACAATCTACTCTTTCTACATTTTCGATAGACATTGTAATTGTGTGTACCAGAGACAATACCTGGCCACAACAAACGGTACCATCAACAAGGACAACGAATCAGATATTTCAAAGCTCCTATTTGGAGTGTTGTATAGTTTGAAGAACTTATCGTCCAAATTAGGAGATAACAGCACTGGTTTGAATACGCTAAAGTCGTTTTCAACCTCAAGCTTGAGAATACACATTAGGGAGACACTTACCAACTTGAAGTTCATACTAATATCAGATTGCATGACAGACAACTTACAGAGCACATTGTGGGAGTTGTATTCGAACTATTATAGAAACAACATAGCCCTCAATCCGTTGAGTAAGGTTGATTTTGGGCCCGAAGAGTACATTGACAATATCAATTTCATTACTCAGACTGATGAATATTTGCGTTCTTTGGCAGTTTTTAGCTAGGGTATTGGTGGTTATTGGTAGAACTTGCTTGAGCATATGAGATGCAATTCTGGAGATTCTGGAAAACATAAAATTAAATGCATGACTTACTATTCTTTCGTATGTTCTGTCGTATGTTCTTTCGTATGTTCTTTCGTATGTTATGTCGTATGTACCTTTCGTATGATCTCTGTTGTCTGACCCTGTAATTTGTCCCCTCTCGTAGTTTTAGCACGTTCATGTCGTGTTTGACTCTTAAAATAAATTATTAAAAAAATAACTATTATTTTCTGAAGAATAAAGTCGATAATTTCAAACTGTGAAATTTGCAAAATTCATTAAAAAGGGTTATTGTAGATTATTATAGCTGGACAAATGTTTAATGATACAAACACTTAGAGAGAAGAGGAACACTTGTAGAAGCATGAACAAATCATAGAAAAAGTAATAAAGTACAACGTTAATAATGTTGGTGAGAAGTACTAAATAGAAAAAGTAAAGAAATCAAGAAAGAAGCATGAAAGAATCCGAATAATAGAATCCAATTAAAACAATCCAATTAAAACAACCCAATTAAAACAATCCAATTAAAACAATCCAATTAATAAAATCCAAATAATAGAAATTAAAAAATCCAAATAAAATGTAAAAACATTAAAATGACATCAAAAATGTACAACTTGACCAGAGATGCAAAATTATTTATATATTAATCACGATTGTCACAAAATTCACAAATTAACCCATCAATACTTACCAGAAGTGTATTCCAACTCTGTCTCTAATCCCTCATGGACAATAAGACCCTTGACTTCTGCATCAAAGTCTTCCACTTCAGCAGGTTCTTCGAACCAACCCTTTTCAAAAGGTTTAACTGGTGGCATACCAGCCACAGGACTTAAGTGACAAAGAGCACCATAAACAATAAAGGCTGGAATGAAACCTGCAAAAAAGTTCAACCTGTAGATGTAAGTAGCTCCGATAGGAACCTTGTGGGTTTCAGTGGCACCAACAAAACCAACAATATTTGGCAAAATTCCCCCAATGTATGCAGCATATGCTCTCCAATTGAGGCCGATTTTGTTGAATCTGTAGAATGAAGGCTTCTCTGGCAGCTCTGGGGCATGCAAGGCATACAAGTGAGTCAACTTGAGGTAACCTCTTCTGACAAAGTAATAGTCAGAAGCAATGACACCGGCAATGGATGACAAAAACACAGAATATGCCGACAAGTAGGTGGTGAACTTATTGGAAGAAGAATTCAATTCCCATGGATTGATGGCCAATGCAATTGCAGCACAGATGTAACTACCTCTTCTAATGTTCAAGAAACGAGGAACAAGGGCAGTGACATCAGTTCCAAAGGAGATAGAGTTGGCACTGATGTTGGTACCCAACTGTGCAATAGCAAAAGCCAACCCCAAGAAGAACACACCAGCTCTGTTACCACTGGAGTAGTTATCCAAAAACCTCGACAAAACATCCAATGGGTTCCAGTAGTTTTCACCATATAAACTGTTTGCAGCAGAACACACCAAGATACCAATCAAGGCAGTAAGCGAGAAGCAAATTGGGATGGAAAGGGAGTAGACATAGTACTTCATACCAGTACCATGGGATCTGGAGAAACGGGCAAAATCAGGGGCATTGACAATTAAAGTAGCAAAGTTAGCCAAGGCATTCATGGTAGACTCAACAAAAGCCCAGCCCAATTCACCACCGTGTAAAGTAGCAGGTTTCTTCACAACATTACCAATACCACCACTCTTGACAATGGTCCACACCAAAAACAAGATACCAGCCACAGGACACACGTAGGCCTTGACGGTAAATAAGTGTCTGATGGTGGTTGGATGGAAGTAAAGGAATGGCAAACTGAACAACCAAAACAAAAAGATACACAAGAAAGTAAATGTGGTCAAGTTTGGATTGTTGATTCCGTTGTGCATGGTTTCGTCCAAATTCTGGCCGAAGATACTACGTAACATGACACCAACACAAGGGCCAGCAATAGCAGTTTGCACACCGTACCACACAGCAGATAAAACCACACGGTTGAAAATAACCCACAAGCTTCCGTAGATACCAAAAGCGGCTCTGGCTACAACTGGGAAGGAAATGTGATAGTAAAGGGCAACTCTACTGGCTTGGGAAACAAACAACCCACACAAGGTGTAACCCAAAATGACAGACAACCAGGTCTGCCACCAGTTCATACCACTGGCAACACCAGTACCGGCAATTTGCCAGGTACCAATATTGAAGGAATCAGCAATCCAGAAAAACACATAGTTGTACCAGGCCCATACTCTTCTGGCTTCATCGACAGGCTTCAAGTCGTCGTTATATAGGAACGCTTGGGCCGCACTTAAACCCTCTTGGTCCTGGATTTCGATTTTCTTAAGAAACCTCTGCCAGCCAGACTTTTCTTGATAGCTGGAAACCTCACCAACTGAAGTGTCAGTGATTTTCTCATCGAGGTTTTCCTTGACTTCGGTGGTGGTTACCACCCTGGAGTTCACGGGAGAAACATAGTAGGAGGAGATATCTCCTCCAGAAGTAGGCTCATCAGCTCTAGACTTGAAGAAACGGGCCATTGTTGATGTTTAATCAACGGATTCCATCCTCTTTATAATTACTGCAAAAAAACTCCTGCATATATGTTATCGCAGCCAATTAAAGCGGCGGTTTCTTTTTTTGGGAGTGTAAGGTGCTGATTGGGACGTTTGGAGGGGCATTTCGACTAGTTAGTGAGGTGCAAGCACTGTTTAGCCCTTGCATTCAGGGGAACAGATTTTACTGTTTGGGGCATCGATGCTACAGGGCTTACATAGTCAAAGCTTGAGAGATACTTCCAACTACCAGAGGTTGTCACGAAGAATTCTGCTGATAAGACTCATCGGGCCATGAAACCAGATATTAATCTTATCTACTGACTCTCGTTACATATTCTTGACTCTCTCTGTGGGAAATTGAAGGGTTTTATATTTTTGAAATCACCTCGCGAGGCATTTTAGGCTTATCTATGGCGCAAGAAAATTGTGACTCAATTCGAGGCGGTTCGTTATCAGTGTAGCCGTTGTAGTATCTGATGATATTTTTTGACATTTGTGATGGAATTGGATGTTGATAGCGGGTAATTTGACGGATGTAGTTGAGATTGTTCTTGTAGTGGTTTGTTCTTGTAGTGGTTTGTGATGTCCTTAAGTTAGTGTTCAGGTGTCTAATAACTTACAGGATACGCTTATCTTCGTTTCCGTGCAAAATGTCATTTATCTTCCCCACCTGTGGGGATAATCCTATTTCAGTACTTTATTCCTTCTCATTTCTTATCTTTGCAATCAAAACATATTCTTAGCAATCACGGCCTAAGAAATTCCATATGGATCTTGCTTTTTAATTCGACTAGGTTTTCAGATTCCCTTTTACTCTATAGAATCCCCCTGCTTCTACGTGATAAGTCGATTTAGTCTTATTACTTATTGCGTTTGATTAAATTCAAGTGCACTGATGTTTATTCACTGATGTTTATTTACACTGATGTTTATTTACACTGTTTATTTACACTGATGGTTAATTAAACAACAGTGATTGATAAAAACCCTTCATACTTTTCTCCTTCACGCTATCAGCTAATATCTCCATGCTCTTACACTATCAGTTTGAATCACCTATTTTTGAAAATTTCATAAAGTCTGCAAAGGCTCTACATTTGATTTCTGAGTTTTAACACTTCCATAAGAACCTACTAGCACTATTCTACATAACATGACTACTAAACTACGAGACCTACTCTAAAAGTCTCCTCATATCCTCTACTCATTTCAACTGTTACCATCGTAACCTTTCAAATCAACTTCTACTCTGTAAACATCCCAACGGTACTAATTATAAAATTTGCGTGCGAAGATTATGGATGAACTAATAACCTACCTATTCCCAGACATAAACGCTGTGAGGTATTTCCAGCGGGAGTTTGAACAGGAGAATGAGTTCCACATCTCTGAACCTGCCACCTCATCTGGTTTTGATATCTACTTGGTAGGTCAATGGGCAAATAATCGAAAAATCGGAACCTTGATCTCAACTTACACAGGTAACTACAGCAATGAAATCAACATTATCAAGTTTACAATCAAGAAACAAGCTTCCAAAAAGTATCCCCATAGATTCCAGGAGTATCTAAATGAACTTATGATCAACCAGGCCAAGATAAAACACATGGCCAATAATGAAATCTTGTTCATTACTAATATCACTTCCTTGCCTTCCAACCTCAGCTTGATTCCAATTTTGAATGGTGATTACAAGTCAATTGAAGATAATTTCGTTATAAATTCCAACTTGAAGAAGTTTCAGTGCAGTGGAAGATCTATTTCTTTGATAACTCCCAAAATATCCGATGCCAATGAGGATAAATTCAGACAGATGTACAAGGTTTATAATTTGAATGTTCCTATAAAGTTTGCCATAAAGGAGTTGGTGAATGTAATTCAAACGTGCTTATTCTATTTCGACTTGTTGGATATCCGGTACTGTGATGGATTTTTGTGCAACAAAACCGAAGATGCCATTCTCAACTGGTGGAACTTAATTGGATTGCCCCATTTCAATTCCAAGCCGGTGGGTATTCTTTCAATCACTTCTGTAGCTGCTATTTTGAGTTTGATACTGAGTA
The DNA here is from genome assembly GCA_030569655.1 of Yamadazyma tallmaniae. Lineage (NCBI taxonomy): Eukaryota > Fungi > Ascomycota > Pichiomycetes > Serinales > Debaryomycetaceae > Yamadazyma > Yamadazyma tallmaniae. The sequence continues at coordinate 252,622 of JAJMLL010000017.1, read as the reverse complement.
TTAAGATCAGACTTCAACTTTTTGGTGGTTGTGATGTACCAAAGGATCCGTTTGACTTTGAAAATTTTATGATTTCCATTGGCGAGTTTCAAAGGCAAGTTAAACTTGATAAAACTAGAAAACTCGACATAGAAACTTTCCATAAGCTTATTTACGTCACCAATAATAAACTTAAGTTACCAGAGTCGGAGGCCAACAAGAAGTCTTCTTATACCAAAGAATTTAGAAAGTTAACTAAAGCTGTGAAAACAACTGTTCAAGACCGAATCTACGACAACCAGAAAGTGGAGATTAATGTGGAGACCTTGAACTTTGACACCTTGCTTCCCCATTTATCAGGTAGAACATTGAAGAGGTTGTGGCATAACATCAACGATCCTACCCAGAAACCTGTGAACAACAAACTGCATGTCCACCATTCTCCAAAACCATTAAACGATGCTCAACTCCAAACGAGTCCAAAAAGCCCAGCTAGTCCCAAAGCCCAACTTCACGAATACAAGTTCTTAAGCTTGAAAGATTCGATTTCTAGGAACCAGAAGATCACCTACGACAAAAAGGGAGGGTTAACAAGAATGAAACTCGGAAGATATTCACCCCCTAAGAAACCGCTCAATTTGAACCACAAGGTGTCACATCAACAGATGAACTTGACGGGGTTATCACAAGTGGACCAGTTACTTGAGATCAACGATGACCAGCCCAAGTCACCCGGGGCACGACTGTTCTCTACGTACTCCAACACCTATAAAACCAATCAACTGAAAAATTCAATAGTTAAGAAGTTTGATGGTGGTTTGAACCGAAGAAATTCGTGGCCCTCCACTGCATTGAACCTTTCAAATCTTTTGAACGACAACAGACCTCCATTTAAGAGGTCACACAGCTATTCCAAGGATATCGATAGCCAGACTATCGAAAAATTGACAATGACATATTTGGCAGATATGAACCAGATGATTGAATTAAATGCATTGAAGAAACGGGTTTCTGAAAAACAGAACGAAGAGATGTTCGATAAACTCAATTCCGACTTGAATGAGTTGAAGGCGAACCATAACCTATTGCAAACAAGTGAAAGCAATCTTCTAAGCCAGGATTTACCGTCTATAATCGAGATAAACATGAATAATTTGTCAACCAATTTGGACAGGTTGATATATGAGTCGAGAATCATGATTAAAAGGATCAATGAATTAGAATCCAACGCAAATTTGTTGAAAGACAAAGTGGAGAACAATTCGTTACCGAAGTTGAACAACATAGTGAATATTTTGATATATCTGAACAAGTTCAACAAGGTTTTTGAACAAGAAGAAAGAGAGGAACTCATATTGAAACTAACCAACGACAAGAATATCATCGATAGCATCAACGAAAGAGTTAAGAAAACCCCCAATTCATTTATGAGGGTGTTTATCACCTTCCTCTGGGATATGGTATTTTTCATATCTCAGTTGTTCAGATTTGACAGGTCAAAGATGAACTTGGACAGAATCAGACAGACGTGGGATAAGTTGGATCCCAACAGAAAGTACATCAAAAAGGCATATGACTTTGTGGGGTATGATTCCACAGCATCTTTATAGACCATAAAATAATATACACTATATACACATTTCAGCACTTTTCAGCACTTTTCAAAACCAGCTTTCAATGCCTTCAGATTCACCAACCTTATTTTTCAATTCAGATTCACCAACCTCATTTTTCATCTCAGATTCACCAACCTCATTTTTCATCTCAGATTCACCAACCTCTGACAACCGCAAGATATCTTTGTCTAGCATTTCCACCAACTTCTGGACCCTCTGGAAGTTTTTGTTCATCTCAAAGTTATTAAACTGCAACTTAATAAGCCGTATTTTGATTTGATTCACATAGATTTTGAATCTTTCATTGACAAGCTTATAATCTTCTTTAATAAGCATAGCCTTATTCTCAAGGTACTCTTTAACGCTGGTGATCATATCACAGTTATGATTAATGAGCTCGAGGAGCTTATCACGTAGATAATCCTGTTTTTGTATGTCCATTACAAGCAGCACACGTTGGCATCTTAATTGCCGAAGTAACAATTTCTTGTTTGCTAATTCCAGAAGGTTATCATGACTGCTCAAATCGAGACTGTTCAAATCGAGGCCACTGTTCAAATCGCCACCATACCCCAATTGTCCACACAACACCTCCACCTTCTCCAAATTCTCTCCTGTTTCCACTAATCTCGCGCTAATGCTCCCTATCAAACTCTGGATCTTGGTGTTGATATCGTCTTCCATGCGAAAATTTTCCTCAACAACATGGTTACAATTGGAAACGCACATGAGGATTTGATCCATGATGCTGTGTTAGATTACTATGGCAAGAGGTTGGCTACGTGCTCGTCCGACAAGACCATCAAGATATTCGATGTGGAAAATGATAGCTACAAGTTGGTGGAAACATTGGTTGGACACGAAGGCCCGGTGTGGCAAGTTTCGTGGGCACACCCTAAATTCGGGTCGATTCTAGCATCGTGTTCGTACGACGGAAAGGTGTTGGTGTGGAAGGAACAGCCCGAAACCAAGTCTTGGTCGATTATCACCGAACATAAAGTACACCAGGCTAGTGTCAACGCTGTCACCTGGGCACCTCACGAGTTGGGTGCGGTTTTGTTGTGTACGTCTTCAGATGGGAAGGTTTCAGTGATTGATTTCAATGACGACGGGACCACGTCCCACGTTATTTTTGAAGCTCACGCCATTGGCGTCAATTCTGCTTGCTGGTCACCCGTCAACTCCAAGGTGTTGGAAAGAAGGTTTGTGACTTGTGGTTCTGACAACTTGGTGAAAATCTGGAAGTTTGACGGTGGCAAATACATAGAGGAAGCTAGATTGGAGGGTCATACCGATTGGGTCAGAGACGTCAGTTGGTCTCAATCTGTGTTGATTAAGCCGTACATTGCTACTGCCTCGCAAGACAGAACAGTGTTGATCTGGTCTCAGGACAATAACGGCAACTGGGTAAAACAGTTGTTGACAGAAGAGAAGTTCCCAGATGTGGTGTGGAGATGTTCGTGGTCGTTATCAGGGAACATTTTGGCGGTGAGTGGCGGCGACAACAAGGTTAGCTTGTGGAAAGAGAACTTGCAGGGAAAATGGGAGTCTGCCGGAGAAGTAGACCAATAGGTATGTTGAATAAATGATGATGTTGATATGTAGACAGAAGATTTGAGATGGTTTGAGTGTCAAGTTTGTTCTCAGTGTGCTAATTCTTAAGAACATCAAACTTCTGATAATCCTTAGAACGTCAAACTTCTGATAATACTGCTGATGATCACTTTATAATACTGTAAATTCAAGAGAAGAACTTGACTCACTTTATAATACTGTAAAAGTATAGAACTTGACTCCTTTATACTGAAATTCAAGAGAACTGACTCTTTATACTGAAATTCAAGTATAGAATGACGGTCTTACAAACACTGTGTATATTTCATAATTCCTGGTTAAAGAGCCTACAACTTGTTGATGGTAGCTTCAAAAATCCTCTCCACATCCTTGGAGGCTTCGTTAGCAGCCTGTAACACCTCAGCATGGTTGGCCATTCCCGCATCCAAGTTTCCGGTTTCTTCAGTCAATGCACTTGGTGGTGGGGCATCAACCGCAACATTGGTGATCAAAGATAAAGCCAAGACCTTCATACCACAATGACGGGCCACAACTACCTCAGGAACAGTAGACATGCCCACAGCATCACCACCCAAGGTTTTAATCATTCTCACTTCGGCCCTAGTTTCATAGGTAGGCCCAGCAGCAAAAAAGTACACCCCTTCATGCACTGCTCTGGTGATTCCCAACTCCTTTTGACTAGCAAAGAAAGCCTTTCTTAAATCAAAGTCATAAGCATCAGACAAAGGAAGAAACCTGGGACCATAGGAATCCAAGTTTGCACCTCTTAAGGGGTTATAGCCTGCAAATCCGGGGAAGTTGATGTGGTCATTGATCAACATCAAGTCTCCCACCTTGAAACTGGAGTTGATGCCTCCCGCAGCATTGGTGACAACCACGGTTTCAATCCCAATGGACTTACCAACTCTTATTGGGAATGTAGTATCTTCAAAGCTATAGCCTTCATAGAAATGTAATCTTCCTACCATACACATGACTGGGACCTTATTAGAACCGATTTCTCCAAATACCAATTCACCAGCATGTCCCGCAACGGTCGAGGCTTGAAACCCGGGGATGTCCTGGTACTTCAACACGATCTGGCCAGACAAAATATTAACAATGCCTCCTAACCCAGACCCACAAATGATCATGATTCTGGGTTTAAGACCAGACTTGTCCAACTGGCTTTCGATCTTGTCTGTAGCCAATTTAATCTTTTTAGTGTATTCAGTGCTCATCGAAATTTGGCGATTTGAGTGTTTCTGTTATTCTTGTGACTGAACGTGTGAACTGAACGTGTGAACTGAAACGAGTGAACTGAAAGTGTGAACTGAACGAGTGAACTCTTAGGATACTAAACTCTTGGGATACTAAATAGGATACTAAAGAAATACTAAATAGGATAAATAGGATACTAAATAGGATAAATAGGATACTAAAGAAATACAATAATGCTATATGCTATTTATGCTTAGTGTCGTATACCTCGCTTGGGGAAGGTGACGAAACCTCGTTCTTATATAACGACAACACCAGGTTCCCGGTATCATTTCTAGCTGCCCTCAGAGGTGACGAGTTTTTCATCCCGTGGAGTTCTTTCTCCAACAAATCTAGATCTGTCTGAGGAGGAGGAGATGACGAAATGTTTTTGATTTTGTTGAGTCTAGGTGATCTCCTGGTGGTGAATGTCTTCATCTGCGGTAACGATGGATGCACCTTGTTGTCGTCACCGGGCGTCACGTGGTCCTTGGGGGTTGGCCCTTCATTGTTGAACAATTGCATCCAGTCCCCTTCTAATGGACTCGACTTGCTGAACGACTTGATAATCAACTTTTCAAAGTCGTCAGTTCCATTGATGGCAGGCGAGCTATTGTTGAATTGGCTGATGTCTGGAGGACAATTTTCTTTGTCTTCGTCTAGGTTTATCACTCTGGTATTGGATTTAGTAGCCATCATTGGTGGGGTGGATTCTGGTAAGTCTATGTCAGTTAAAGGTCCTCCAAAGTTGTTTAACTGATTCATGAAGTCGTTAAGGTCTTGGTTTCCAATTTTGGAGTTTTGTATTACCTGGTTGATTTCCGACGGTGTGTGTGACGGGGTGACAAACTTGTGAGGCATTGGAGACGATGATTGCATGCTTCCTTTCCTATTTCCTGGCGGCAAAGGTGCCTGGAAGATCCTGGAGTCTTCCTTTTCCTTTTTATACCTCTGCTGCTTCAAGTATTTTTTCACTACAGCCTCTGGTCTCATGAAACCCTTGTTTCTCAAAAACAAGTAGCAGGCGTTACACAACGGCCCGTACATCCCCTCGTAGTTCTTCTTATCGAATCCGCTAGCTCTATGAATATCCAAAAAATGGGGGTGGAACTCGATTTCGAAGTATCTCCAAGTTATAGAACTTTTGGTAATGCAGTTTGGATTCACACATATGAGTCCATGGTCATCTGGTAACTTTGTGGTGGAAATGGTGTGGGTTTTCTTGCTGTCCAAGTCCTCCAAGTCTGGTAACGATTGGAAGGTGTTTTTGTAATTATGGGGCGTGAAAGGACTGTCATCGTCTTCATCGGCCTCTACTGTTCTGGCATTATCATTATACTCGGTATCATCACTATCAGAACTACCCTCTTCGTGGATAGGTGAGGATATCACTCGGGTGTTTATCATAGACCTGGTTCTGACTGCTCTGGCAGCCTCGTTCCTTCTTCTTCTCAACACTTTAGGTTTATCCATGACCTGGGATTCGACAAATGACGCCAGTTTGAACCTGTTTTGTATGGTTTGTGGGTTGTATCTTGAAGGCGTATTGAGTTTATCAGCATTTCTGATGTTAAACACGTTATTAAATGGCTGGTTGTACACGGGAAGCGATGTTGTTCTTGTTGCTTTGACAGGCTGAACCTTTTTGTTGGGAAAATTATCATACTCCATGGTTCTTTTACATGTGCTATTGGTTTCGTAGTTGCTGTACTTGCTCACAGGGTTTGTTTCGTAGTTGCTGTACTTGCTCACAGGGTTTGTTTCGTAACTGGTGCTGTTAAAAGCCGTGCTACCCGACGTCACTTCAATAGTGTGTAACTTCAACCTAACTTCAAGCGTCAACAGGTTCAGCTTCTTATTGCCGAACAAAAAGCTGGCAGAAACATTCTGGCACACTCTTCCTGGAACCAAGTTGGAACCAGAGCCCTCAAGGAGCTCCGACAACACTCCATTAGCCACAAACGGCTCATCTGGTTGTTCAGTCAAATCCTTATAATACACAGCATAGTCCTCGGAGTCCAAGTGGAAGTTTTCAGGCGAGCTACCAAGAATCTGTTGAATGCAACTCTTTAGCTCGTACCCCCCTAGCATGATATCTTCGGTGGCTCCAGGAATAGATGCAACTTTTATAGCGTGCATTCCCGATGATCTCGACAAGAATACGGTGCTGTTGTTGTTGAAGGAATACAACACCTTCACTTGCATGGACTTTGACTCTACCTCCATTCTATTCTATAAAAACAACCACAAATACTCTGTTATGAATTTCAATGTGTTTATTTATCAAAAGATTTTGGCGTCAAAGTCGCGACGCGATATTTTGCAGCATTTGAGACGTGAAATGTTTGAGACGTGAAATTGGTGTGTGTACATGCGGGCTATATATAGTTAAAGAAGGCCCACTAGCTTCTTGACAGCAACCATGTTGGGTTCGGCGATGGCACGGGCCTTTTCTGTGCCTTTAAGCGTGACGGCATCCAAATACGCCGGGTCGGCCATAAGCTCGTCGAAAAGATGTCTCTTTTCCTTGAACTCCTCCACAATAAGCTCGGTGACGTGGTCTTTGAGCTGCTTATGGTCCTTGACCCACTCTAGCTCTTTTACTGTATCTTCAACGGTTTTTCTGGTGAGTCCCGACACAATGTTGATCAAGTTACTGACCCCAGGTCTGTTTACAGCGTCAAAGTAGATTTTGCCTTGAATGGAATCGGTGGTAGCCTTTCTGAGCTTTTTGGAAATCGTTGCAGGGGACTCGGTGATGTAAACACACCCGTTCTGGTCAGGATCAGACTTGGACATCTTTTTTTCGGTGTTACGAAGCGACATGATCTTTTTACTGGGGGTAAACACTGATTTGGGCATGGGGAAGAACGGTTTGAAAGTGCTATTAAAAGTCCCAGCAATATCCCTACACAACTCCAAGTGTTGACTCTGGTCATCACCAACGGGGACATGGGTTGCTTTATATATGAGAATGTCTGCTGCCTGGAGCACAGGATACGAGAGTAGCCCTGATTTGGTCTTTCCAAGCGAATCATCCTCGAAAATGTTGCAGTTGACATCGACTTTAGCCTTCAGTTTCCATTGAGTCATTCTGTTCAATGCACCCATGCTAGTTAAACATGTCAATACCCAGAATAACTGGGAATGTTCTGCCACACTGGACTGGTGGTAGAGAATGCACCTATCTGGATCCACTCCTGCAGATATCAAGTTGGCAATGGCTTCTCTTCTGGAGTTTCTGAGGAGCTCGGGATTGTGAACTGTGGTTAATGCATGCAAATCGGCAGTTCCAAAGATAAACCGGGTGGTTTTATTAGCGTCACTGTTGGATATGTCTCTCCAGTTGGATATGGCTCCAAGGTAGTTTCCTAGATGGATTCTACCAGTTGGTTGGATAAGGGAGAATATTGTGGATTCTTCAGGGAACACCTGAACACTGTGTGATCTTACCCAGTGTCTTAGGCATGTGTTGATGTCCTTGGCTCGTGTGGCAGTTCTAATCATAATGAAAATTTTGTGCGATAACTGGTGATGGTGAAATTTTTTTATGTTATTGGTGACGCTTGGGCCTTACAAGTAGACCAAGTAAGCAGTAGACTTAAGTAGACTAAATTCACTAGAGCAGGCCAAATAGACTAAATTAGAAGAAAGCAGGCCAAATAGACTAAATGAGAGCAAATGAGACCAAATTCGACCAAAGCAGGCCAAAATAGACCAAATTCGACCAAAGCAGGCCAAATAGACTAAATGAGACCAAATGAGACCAAATTCGACCAAAGCAGGCCAAAATAGACCAAATTAGAAGAAAGCAGGCCAAATAGACTAAATGAGACTAAATGAGACCAAATGAGACTGAATTCGACCAAAGCAGGCCAAAATAGACCAAATTAGAAGAAAGCAGGCCAAATAGACTAAATGAGACTAAATGAGACCAAATGAGACTGAATTCGACCAAAGCAGGCCAAAATAGACCAAATTAGAAGAAAGCAGGCCAAATAGACTAAATGAGACTAAATGAGACCAAATGAGACTGAATTCGACCAAAGCAGGCCAAAATAGACCAAATTCGACCAAAGCAGGCCAAAATAGACCAAATTCGACCAAAGCAGGCCAAATAGACTACATTCGACTACATTCGACACATTCGACACATTCGACTAATTCGACTACATTCTACATTCAACTACACTCCACTGAATTCGACCAAAACAAAACTACACCACAACCATGCCGTTTATTCATATATTACATCAGTTCTTGATCTCTTCTTTCTCGTCCACCGCAAACCCACCTGGCTTATTGTAAATATCAACCCCACTCTCAACCAATCGTTTCTCTAGTTTGTTTCTCTGGAGCTCTCTCCATCTGCTCAACTGCGAGTAATCATGCAATTTAAACCCAAACACCGATGGGGTGTAGATACTTCTGTCATGCACAGGAATTGCCTGGGGAAAGTTCTGGAAAAACATCGCCGGAAACGAAGACCCAAAGTACGCTCCATCTATTATAGCATGTCTTCCGGACTTGGGATTATAAAAGTCTTCACACTTGGCACAGTACAACTTCACAGACGCCAAGCGAGGCTGGTCGTTGAGCCCAATAGGCAACAACGGATGCAACTGGCAATGCACTCTAGGACAGTAGCCAAAGTCCCCGTTTCTAAACTTCTCAAACATCTTGTTCAACCCACGAGACGTCAAGATGTACCGGGCATGGATTAACCCATACAACACCCGGGCATTGTGCTCCAACGCTTCTCTTTGGTCGTCGGGCTGCAGGTCAATGTCAAGTATATCTGTTATTATGTCTATCAAGAGCGGCATTCTGCTCACCTCCTGGTTCAATCCCGTCAAGTTGAATCGATCACGAATGTAGTCTTCATCGATGTCACAATAATACTCGTTGCCCTTAATTCCTAGGAATAAATCTATCCAGTACTCAGTAAAGTCCGAACTCGAGTCGGTATAGTACTCTTCAGTGCCGTTGGCCATTTTACCCTGCTGCACTACCTTTTCTTGTCACCAACAACCGCTCAACTGTTGTATTATCCTTACAAAAATTTTCAACGGTGCGAATCTGACACCCGCTTGATAATTGTTGTTACCGCCAATACTGGATATCTTCAGGGGTGGAAAAAGTAAGTATGAAGGTGCTAGTGTTTCCCAAAGTGTTGCATGGAGGTGAAATATACACCATTGGCGTCGATAAAACCGGTACCTATTTGGTTTCTGCGGGAAAGGATCATGTTTTGAACCTCTGGCCGGTTGAGGATTTGGTTGGTTTGAACCAACTCGAGAGCTCGGTGGTTAAAAGCCACATAGATTCCACGGTGCCGGTGAAATCGTTTGCTTACCACGAGTCGTCGGTAAATACCGTGGTTTGGTCTCCGGTAGATGCCGAGAAGCTTGTATCTGGTGATACTACGGGGAAAGTATACTTGAATGACATCAATGGCGAACATAGGTTGTTGTATCCGATAAATGGAACCTCTGCTGCAGTTCTAGACGTTTCTTGGTCGTCTGATGGGAGATTGTTGGCATGGAGTACTGAAGATGGTAAAGTCTACATTTATGACTTGTCCAGAGATACCTGTCAGGAATTAACCCAACTACTCCATCAGGACAAGCCTGTGATCCAGAGATCCATAGCGTTTGACCCCAAAAATAAGTTTTTGGCCACTCTTGGTGACGATAGCATCGTCTGCATGTACCAATTCCGGTATGAAAAGAACAATTACCAGTTCAAGGTGCTGAATAAAGTAGCCAAGTTTATGAACCAGAGCAACGATAACCTTAACAATAACCGAATCTCGTGGTCCTCGAATGGAGAGTTTCTTTTAGTACCCAGTGCCAAAAAGAAGCAAACTACATTAGTTACTGCCATTTCCCGTACCGAGAACTGGAACTCAGTGGTCAATTTGGTAGGACATGGTTCCAATTGCGAGGTTGTCAGCTTCAATCCCCTTTTCTTTAAGCTTGCACACAACCCCGAAAGATTGTTAGACAAGCTCAACTCCGATTTTAGATGTGCTGCTGTGGTTGCAACTGCTGGTTCAGATAAAACTTTAGCATTGTGGAACACCAACAACCCCTCCCCGTTGTTTGTATTAAGCGATTTGGTATCAAAACCAATTGTGGATATATGTTGGAAGCCCACTGGTGATGCCTTGTTTTTGGCTTCTTTGGATGGCTATTTGACTATAGTTACGTTTGATGTCAATGAACTTGGAACTTTGGAAACCAACCCTGCATTATACGAAGTCACTGACCCTGTTGACAACAAGCCATTCAATGCTAAGGCCGAGCCAGTAAACCCTCGTAGCAGAGCTTCTAATGTGATTGAAGTGTTGGACCAGAAAGACGCAGAGTCGGTGTTGGATACAAAAATAGAAGCTTCTGATGTTAAAAAGGATAGTGCTTGTGAAGAACCAAAAACACAGGTTTCCCCAGTGTCGAATCCAGAAAAGCACAGCTTCACCCCAAATCTATTGCCTGCACCAGAACTAAACCCAGATCGTGTGGATGAAGATATACTTAGCAGTGCCATGGAGGGAAGAGGTAAAAAAGACAAGACACCCAACGGAAATGCAGAGAAAAAGAATGCTTCAAACGAACAGAATGGCAACGGTGATGCTAAAACTGTGATAAAACAAAAGATAACCACCAAAAACGGCAAGAAAAGAATACAGCCGACGCTGGTTTCAGGCAACACTACAATTAATACTTTAATGTCTTCAACCAAGCAAAGCGTCAATGGCGATACTTCAATTACATCAAAATCGCCAATGGAGTTCGACAAACCTTCTTTCAATGTTTCTGAAGATGTCACCAAGCAAAATAAAAGGCAGAAGGTGGAAGACAGCAGTAAAAAACAAAAGAGAGAACTAGAACCTACAAAATTCTTGGGCTCCGTGGTGGTCAACCCTAACACAACATTCTCGAAAACAAGATTATCCACTCCTAAAGTCAGACTAGGGTTTTCATTGACAAGTTCAATTGAAAAGGATGAAATGTTCGTTTTGGATGTCAAGAATGGATCTGGTAACGAAGAAGAACCTTCAAGGTTGACATATTTCAAGAAAGACAAACAGATTTGGTGTGATTTCATTCCAAGGTATGTTCATTTGGTAACAGAAGGTAAGAGCTTTTGGGCTGTGTCTACAAACGATGGGCAAATTTTGACCTATGCCCATACCTCTGGTAAAAGAATACTACCTCCAATAATCCTTGGTTCTCCAATGGCATTTTTAGAAAGCCATGGCGACTACTTAATGGCTATCACTTGCATTGGTGAATTGTACGTTTGGAACATAAGCACCAGAAAGTCGACGTTGAACTCTCCACTGTCTATAAGTACATTACTCGATTCCAACAATAAATACCAGGACGAGGGGTTATCAAGATCAAGCAGAATCACCATGTGTTCAATTACATCTATGGGAATACCATTGATTACCCTTTCTAATGGATGCGGCTATTTGTTCAATAAGGATTTGGCAGTATGGCAAACCATTTCTGAGTCGTGGTGGGCCTTTGGCTCACATTACTGGGACTCACTTAGCAATGGGGAAAAGCCAGGTAACGCTGAAAGCACGCGATTATTTGGAACCTCAGACGAGTCTATCGTGAGATTGTTGGAGAATAGAACAAACGAGGAGATTGTCCGAAACACCAGAGCAGGTAGAGCAAAGTTTTTCAACAAGATTTCAAAGAACATTTTAATGAAGGAAGGCTACGAAAACCTAGAGAATATTGTTTCGTTAAGTCATTTGGAAAACAGAATCCTCTGCTGTGAGGTGTTAGGAGAAACTAAAGACTTTCACGAATTTTTCCTTGTGTATGTCAAAAGAGTGTGTGAACTTGGATTGAAGGCGAAGGTGTTCGAAATCTGTAACCAGCTTGCAGAACCAGAATCCAAGGATGCCAAAGAGACCTGGAACCCTAAGATCTGTGGCCTCAACAAAACAGAACTATTGAAGGAAGTGATACTTGGTTGCAGCGACTTGAGGGATTCACAAAGAATTATGACCCACTTTGCTAAAAAGATAGGGCTATTATAATATATACAAGACTCTACTAGTTACTTAATTTGAATGTGTTGTTGTTGTCCCAGCCTTTGGCTCCTAACAAACCCTTGACGGGACCTTGCTCGTTTGTGGCTCTAGCCAAAGGACCCGCAACGTAATCAACGTATCCATGGGGTCCACAAACCAAGGCCAAGGCAGACGGAGACTTTTGTTGTTTACTGGTGATTTTTGCTTGTTCAAGTGCATTATCATAAAGCACAACCTTACCTTTGAAAACTGCTTCCACCACCTCTTCATCACCATCAAGAATGTTTTGACGGATCTTTAATGCTTCTTGTGACGATATTTCGTTCAAGGCTTGTATGTTTTCTTGTCTCAAGGGACTAAGAAAGGTTGATTTTTCGGGTTTGGCAACATCGTTTCCACAAACAAAACCGTCCTCGTTGTCGTAATGACGAATAACCTCAACTCTATCCAACTTTTCCAAAAAGAGAATGAATCTTTCCAAAGGACCCAATTCACCACTTTTTCTAGCGGAATAATGCAAGGTGACGTTTCCTCTATAAGGATTTCTAGACATCAAAAGTTGAAGTGCAGGGGCTATACCAGTTCCAGCACAGTAGAAAGTCAAGTTATCGAAGTCCGGGATGTTATTTATAGTCTTCAATTTTTCCAAGTATACCTCAGGTTCAACCTTGGAAGGCAAGTCCTTGAACACAGGCCGTTCATGCAATTTCTTCAAGGGGTGATAGGGGAATTTGTATTCGATGTTGGGACCTCTTAATTCCAATGCTTCGCCTATGTTCTTGTTGACAATGTATTTTGACACCTCTCCGTCGTGGTATTTCTTTATGTAAAGACACATGACCCCACCCCTATCATAATCCTCTTTACCAGGAGTGATGGCCTTTAGCAAAGGTTTCTTTTCGCCGGATCGGGTGTACTCCGACTTCAAGAAAAAGAGCGGTAAAGGAGTGTAGGCTCTGACCACCATTATTTGCGGTTGCTTGACTTCAACCGACCAAAGTCTATCGCCATCCCAAATGGACTTCTGGCTATAATTCGAATATAGACTATATTGCCAATGGTTGTATTTTGGAGTCAATTCAATCAAATAATGGTCGGAATCGATTTGTTCTTTGTGAGTAACAATGAACTTATGGAAAGCGTGAGGATCCAACAACTCCTTGGACTCCGAGTTCTCTTCGCCGTCAAAATACCACACCTTGACGCTATAAGCACCCCACGCCACAAATAAACCGGTCATGATTTTGGGAATGTACCTTGTCCATCTGTTGGCTTGTTTAATCTCGAGTTCTTGGGCTTGTTTGGTAAAGTCGTCTTGATTCGGCAACCCGGGGTAGTCATACGATAGTCTTTGGTGCTTCAACTTGGGAATGTACGGCTTGTTATTCTTTTTCATGTAGCTCATTACATGTTTATTATCCAAAGGTGCTGGTGCTGCCAGAGAAGAGGTGGATTTGATTTTGGCCACCTGGTTGTTTTCTTTTTTGGTTAGGTTCGAATTGGAGTTGTGTGAGTTGGGCTTGTGTGAGTTGGAGTTGTGTGAGTTGGACTTATCTGAACTGTCAGACTTGAATCTTACGTGTCTAAGAGGCTGACTTCCAAACCGTCTTAAAATTGGCGCCTGAACTCCAAACCTTAAAATCGGAGGTTTCATATCTGACAATTTTTACCGTTCTGACAATTTTTACTCTGAGATCTGAAAAATTCGCATTCATGGTTTTGATAAAGTCCATCAACGCTCATAAAGATAAGGCATGGAGTGTGACAGCACATTCCAACTTGCCACTACTTGCAACAGCGTCTACCGACAAGACTTCGAACGTATACAACTTGTCTAGAAAGAAAAGCTTTCCGTTGGTTACAAAGTTGCAAGATACTCACAACAGATCGATAAGAACCGTTGCCTTCAAGCCGCCATTGGGAGGCTCTGATACTCCCGATACCGAATTCATCGACTTGCCTGCGTTGGCCGCGGGCTCTTTTGACAGCACCATATCGATTTGGGGCATAGATGAGCCGGAAGAGGAATTTGAGTACGACGACGACCAAGAAAGGTTGCAAAAGCAGGTCCAGGTGTTGGCCAGTCCCCACAACGAGTGGAACTTGATGGCGATAATAGAAGGACATGAAAACGAGATCAAATCAGTTGCGTGGAACTACCAGGGCAACTTTTTGGCTTCTTGTTCCAGAGATAAGACCATCTGGATTTGGGAGACCGATCCAGAGACCTTGGAAGAGTTTGAATGTGTTTCGGTGTTGAGTGACCACGACCAGGACATAAAAAACGTTACGTGGCACCCGACCCAGAACTTATTAGCAAGTTCTTCCTATGACGATAGTGTGAGATTGTACAAGCAAGACGAGAACGATGATGATTGGTCTTGTGTTGGGATATTGAATGGCCATGAAGGCTCGGTGTGGTGCTCTTCGTTCGAGCATCCAAAAAGCCCTTCAGCCGTGGAAGGCAAGTTGAGAATCGTCAGCTGCAGTGACGATTCCACTGTTAGAATCTGGAGCTGTAAAACCAACAAGGTCACTGAACAAGACTATGAGAGAAATAAGGGCTTACCAAGCTCCATTAGACACACAGCCCAGGAGATGATTTGGGAGCTCGAATCAGTGTTACCAAAAGTACACCACTATTCCATTTACTCTGTGTGTTGGTCGAGTAAGAGTGGAAGAATCGTGAGTGGAGGTTCTGATGGCCAGATAGTTGTGTATGAGCAGAAAGGTGGCAGTTGGGAAATCACTTCCCAAGAGACCTTATGTCATGGAGTGACTGAAATCAACTGTGTTCAATGGTGTAATTTGGACGATGGTGAAGAGGTAGTAGTAAGTGCAGGAGATGATGGAAACATCAACGTGTGGGAGATTTAGCCATTAATAGATGATTTGTATTGTTCTAGACCTTATTTGCTAGCTTTAGTAGGAATCCTTGTGCCAGTTTTCTTGTGCCAGCTTCTTCTGCCAGCTTCTTCTGCCAGCTTCTTCTGCCAGCTTCTTCTGCCAGCTTCTTCTGCCAGTTTTCTTGTGCCAATTTCTTCTGCCGTGCCAGCTTAGTAGGAAATCTGCTGTGCCAGTTTAGTAGGAATATGCTAATCATACAAACACCTTCAAAAACCCATATCCTAGAAAACAACCTGTGCCAACACAATGAAAAATAAAAGCGTAAATAGAATGAAAAAACAGCACAACATTCTTCCATTGCTTCTTCTCTGGTACCTTTCCGCTCTTCTGAGCTCGTTGGAAGCCCCCTGTGTGTCAGCACTGTATCTCAAAACATTATCTTCTATGGAGTCAATAGTAAACTGTTGTTCATGAACTATTTCCTCCAAGTTCCCGTAGATCTCATTGATGTACGAGATGTCTTGACTAATTTGTTGTATTTCTCTTTCTCTTTCTTGTATAAGTAGCGTTTGTTGCTCGAGCTCTTCAGCATTTACAGGCTCATATGCAATTTGTACTTGGCTCTGAATCTGCGAAGGCTGTGGGTATGACTGTTTCGAGTCCTGGTCGAGGGTTCCAAACTTGTTGACTGTCTTTTGGTGCAAACCTTCATATTTCTTCTGCAATGTTTGGAATTGCCTTAGACTGGATTTGATAAGCTTCACCAATAGCGCTTCCTTTTGTCTAAGGTACCCCAACGTATCGTCGTCTTCGTGATTTGATTCACATTGCTTCAAGTACTCATTGACTTTTGTGGCTAAAGTGTTGATGCTTTTGTAATTTCCCGTGATTTTCTCGAGGCTTGTGGAAATAGTTGCTGATAAGCGGTTCAACTTCGAAAGTGTATCGTCTCCGACTTCATTTATCAATGCTTCGTACTGACCCACGAGATTCTTGATATTTGTTATCTGATTGTTGTTGACGTTGTATAATAGCGATTCTATCTGTTGCGACGTGGTCTCGAACTCCGGAAAGTCCTTATAATGCACAGATCTAGCATCTGCACCGCTGTTTTCAAGGTCTTGAGGGTTGTTAAATGACATTGTGGCGACTGGGATTTCGCACCGCATTTATAGTTGGCCCGGGTCTTAATCACCGGTTTAGTTGCGGTTGAGTTGGTTTAGAAGTTAGTTGTTTATAGTTTATAGAAGTTTAATAGCTTATAGAAGTTTAATAGTTGTTTAATATTGTTTAATAGTTCTTTAATATTGTTTAATAGTTGTTTAATATTGTTTAATAGTTCTTTAATATTGTTTAATAGTTGTTTAATATTGTTTAATAGTTCTTTAATATTGTTTAATAGTTGTTTAATATTGTTTAATAGTTCTTTAATATTGTTTAATAGTTGTTTAATATTGTTTAATAGTTCTTTAATATTGTTTAATAGTTGTTTAATAGTTGTTTAACAGTTGTTTAACAGTTGTTTAATAGTTGTTTATAGAAGTTTACTGAAGTTATTTAATAGTTGTTTAATAGTTGTTTAATAGCTGTTTAATAGTTCTTTAATAGTTGCTCAATAGTTCTTTAATATTGTTTAATAGTTCTTTAATAGTCGCTCAATAGTTGTTAATACTGTTCAATAGCTATTCACTTGTGTTGTATGTCTACTTGTGATGTAATTAATATTTCAAAGAAAAACCAAATCTTATCTGCGCTTATCGCCTATTATCGCAGCCTGTTTATGAACGGCTCAGGTTCCACAATTTATTTATAAGTAACTAGAGTACATAGGTAACCTTCTAAAATGTCTGAACCACTTCTTGCTAAGAAAACTGCTGCTGTTGTGCAAGAAACCGAGTACGACTCGGTTAATGAAGACTTAAATGAAGAATCTGGGACCGAGCAACAAACCTGGTTCCAAACCCCTACTATTTCAAAAGCATGCATTAGTTTGGTGTTGGTGACATTGAGTGAACTCTCTGGTGCCATTCAAGAGGTTCTTATCTTTGAAAGGGCCTGCGGATCCAACATGAAACCCGATGGCACTTGTGATGCCATCGAAAACCAACTTTTGGTGTCCAACTTGCAGCAATATGTTTTGGTGTTGACCAAGATCATGATAGTCATTGCCCTTTCCCAGTTGGGTTATATTTGCAATGTTTTGGGAAGGAAACCAGTGTTGATTGTCATGTCGTGCGTGCAGTTCCTAGGCAATGTGTGGGGATTCTGGTTATTGACGGCTTACAAAGACTTGAAGTTCAAGTCCATTTTGTTTGTCATGGTCTTTCTGTTCTGCACCGGTAACATCTACGGTTACATTGCTATAATCCAGTCTTATGCTACAGACATCACCAAGCCCGAAAACAGGGCTCTGGCTTTGTCTGTGATAAGTGCCCTGATGAATGGTGGTCTGTTTGCAGCCATAGCATTGGCCAACTTCATAATCAAGTTGGGTAAGGCCTTGGGTTACCACCAAAAAGTGTACAACAACTGGGTGTTTTATGTGCAATTTGCCTTCAATGGTTTGCTTATACGCTACAACTGTATACTTCCTGAGTCCTATGTGTTTGTTCAAAGTCCCCAAGCTTCCCTTTCTGATGGTTTCAGAACCTTCAAACATGCAGTAGCAAGCATTACCTGGAATGACTTGATCAACTTTCACAGTATGTTTGCTCCATTGAAAATCTTGGGGGTTCCTCTGGAGGTTGTTTCCCGCCATAAACGTTCACAGTTGACCAAAATCAGGTTCCTGGTTGTGGTTCTAATATTATGTTATTTGTCAGATAAGGTTGCAGGAGACTTGGTGCTGACGGTGTACATCCAGTATGGAATATTCAAGTACCAGTGGGGCTCAGATCAAATCTCATCGTTGATTCTATTGGTAACTGGATCAACAATGGTTGCATTGATGGTGTTGTTGCCCTTGTTCAATAAGTACTTCTTACAGAGCTACTTGAAGGTCCACTTCAGTAAAAACCACTTCGATACCGTGGATTTGATTACCTTGTTGATAGGCATTGGCTCTGGGGGCTTAATGATGTTGACCTGGGCTCAATCTCCGTCGGAGTCTTGGTACATGGGAAGCCTTGTTTTTGCCGGATTTTTGTCGTTCATTCCCCCAACTGCTATTTCTGCAATCATCAAATACTTACCACATAATTTGGCGTCGGAGGCTATTATGGGATTGAGTATCCTTTCCAATATTATTGGTTCGGTAGGTCCTTTGATAATGTTGGCAATTTACAAGTTTGGGTTGGTGCACAACAAACCTGGTTTGGTATTCTACATCCAAGTAGTGATTTTTGGTATAGGAGGAATATTACTTTTGGTGGATAATATTGTTTCAGTGAAGAAGGATGAAGAGGATGCCGATACCGAATAGGATTTGTTTTAGAGGTAATGTACGATGCTTTTAGAGCTGTAATGTACGATGGTTTGTTTTAGAGTATAATGTACGATGTTTTCTTGAATATTCCTCTACACAATAAATCTATAATCTATTCTTGTTCGGCCAAGTAAGCTTCACAGTCTAAAGCAGCTTGACAACCAGTACCGGCAGAAGTAATGGCTTGTCTATAAATCTTGTCTTGGACATCACCAGCAGCGAACACACCAGGAATCGAGGTTTGAGTAGTACCTGGTTTGGTGACTATGTAACCGGTTTCATCAGTTTCAAGTTGGCCATCGAAAATCTGGGTGGCTGGAATGTGCCCGATAGCATAGAACAAACCGTTCACAGGCAAGTCTTTGGTTTCGTTGGTCTTGTTGTTGACGATTTCAAGAGCATTCAACAACTTACCATCACCCTTGGCCACCTTGGCTTCGGTGTTCCATAAGATTTCCAACTTTTCGTTGTTCTTGACTCTCTTTTGCATGATGGTGGACGCTCTTAATTCGTCTCTTCTGACCAACAAGTACACCTTGGATCCATACTTGGTCAAGAACAAAGCTTCTTCACAAGCAGAATCACCACCACCAATAACTGCCAAAGGCTTATTTCTGAAAATTGGAACCGCACCGTCACATACAGCACAGGCACTGATACCCTGTTGCCAGTAAGTTTCTTCGCCTGGAAGGTGCATTCTCTTGGCAGAGGCACCAGTAGCAACAATCACAGCGTCAGTGGTGATTGGTTCGGAATCCTCGTTCCACTCGGTCCACAACTTGAACGGCTTCGATTTCAAATCAACCTTGGAGATAGTTTCGGTGATAATGTCAGTGCCGAATCTAACAGATTGTTGTCTCATTCTGTCCATCAACTCAGTACCGTTGATACCTTCTGGAAACCCTGGAAAGTTTTCGATATCAGTGGTGGTGGTCAACTGGCCACCAGCAGCAAAACCATTTGCCAACATACCCTCGTACAAGGTTGGTTTGATTTCCGCTCTAGATAAGTAGATGGCAGCTGTGTGAGCAGCTGGACCGGATCCAATGATAGTGACTTCGTGATGAACCATTCTTGCTATGTTTAATGTTTTAATTGAGTTAGAAAACTTGTTGATCATAAAACGGTGAGAAACCCGAAGTTTTATAGTTTTTCGCATTATTAATTATCACAAGATTCTAGCCAGAGCCCGAGTCCGGAAACCTGGGGCGAGATCGTGGTAATTCTGGTACGGTACCGCGGTGGATTAGTGACACCACGGAAGCAAGATTTCATTTGCTTGTAGCTGAGCATGGAGGTGATTCAAGCTATACCTGAATGTGGTGCTGATGTAGCTGATGTAGCTGATGTAGCTGATGTAGCTGATGTAGCTGATGAAGCTGATGTGGTGCTGAGTCTAAAACTGCTTGGTTTTGTTATCTGTGATGATATTACCACCTTTAGTAAGCTATTGAGATTTCTTTTTAATAAGCAAGTTCGGAAAATGTTTCTAGAATGAGGACAGCTTTATCGGGATGTTGGTTTTATTTGTCAAGCTGGAGTAATTTACATAACCGATGTGAAGTTGGAACTTTGACAGGCTGTCTGAAAACTAGGTTATCTGGAGGTACTGAAACCTTGAACCAGTTTTGAGGTTTCTGAACCAGGTTTCTTGACCCAGTTTTCAGGTTTCTTGAACCAGTTTTCAGCTTTTTTGACCCAGTTTTGAGATTCTTGAACCAGTTTTGAGGTTTTTTGACCCAGTTTCAGCTTCTTGAACCAGTTTTCAGCTTTTTTGACCCAGTTTTCAGTTTCTTGAACCAGTTTGAGCTTCTTGAACCAGTTTTAAGCTTCTTGAACCAGTTTTAAGGTTTCTTGAACCAGTTTTCAGGTTTCTGAACCAGTTTTGAGCTTTTTTGAACCAGTTTTTAGCTTTTTTTGACCCAGTTTTGAGATTCTTGAACCAGTTTTGAGATTCTTCAACCAGTTTTAAGGTTTTTTGACCCAGTTTTCAGGTTTCTTGAACCAGTTTTCAGCTTCTTGGACCAGTTTTGAGCTTTCTTGAACCAGTTTTCAGGTTTCTGAACCAGTTTTCAGCTTTTTTGAACCAGTTTTCAGCTTTCTTGAACCAGTTTTCAGCTTTCTTGACCCAGTTTTCAGCTTCTTGAACCAGTTTTCAGCTTCTTGAACCAGTTTGAGCTTCTTGAACCAGTTTTAAGCTTCTTATCTCCTTTGTTATCACAAATCACGACAATACAAACTCCGTGATAATAGAGCTATGCTGGAATTTCGGGTTCAATAAAACGCTCGTCATAAACCATTGCAATCCCTTGCGTCTCGTTTCAAGCCAACTAGTAGCCCATATAAGCTTCTGAACACTGAAACTATCCTTTGGAGGAAGTTTGGGTATGTCCACCTGGCTATATTGTGCAACAAGTTGATTGCGCAATGTCTCTATCTCACTATATCTCTTATATACCACGATGGACGAATAGCTTGCGTCATTGATGATTATTCGGATCGACCACACTATGTAAGGTCTTCCGCCCTCTCCCTCTATCGTGTGGTACTCGCCAACCAATACATCTGTAATGTGTGAAGTGTCATTGAAATGCTGTGCGCTAGGGGTTCTATCTTCTAGGGTTATCGGTACAGGTAAAAGTCTATTTAGCTGCGATAACGAGTCACTGCGGGGCCTTCTCTGACTCATATTTACAGTCTAATCCCAATCAATGCCAAAAGTCCAATCCAAATCAATGCCACAAAAGAATAAAACTGTAGATGCAATTAATTTTCGCCGCAAATTTCTCACAAATGGATCCTTTGATTGGAAAATACTCGGTGTGGAAACGAATACTCCACAAGTTCCAGGCCAGAAGAGACATTCCATTCCGAAAAAAGTTCTTTATTGGCTATGACTTGCATGGCAACACTTATTGGGAGTTTTCCCCCGATGGAAACTTGCAGAGATTAAGAAGAAAGATGGAGCCATTTCAAGAGTACATCTTCAAAGCAGACTACAGTAATACTATTCCACCACAGTGGCTACAATGGCTCAGAAGAACCAGAAACGTGCCTCCAACCTTGTCAGAATTGATGCAAGAGCAAGTAAGGCAACAGAATATAAAAACGTTGGCCAGGGTGGTTGATGAGAAATGGAACAACGAGAAGTTGAGGTTGGAACAAGAACAAGCAACAAAGCTAAAGAATGAATTGGATAAAGTCAAGAACGATAACTTGTTGAAGCAACAAGAACTTGAGGATTTTCTCAATACAAAGCGTGAATCTGCAGCCACCGGTTCTAATCCTTGGGCACATGCCGATGCGGCCCAGGCGAAATCCTACAATCCAATAGAATCAGCAACCATTGATATCAAACGTTGATTATGTACATAGAGCATTAATTTCCTTAATTTCAGCTTAATTTTCCTTAATTTCACATATTTTCACATATTTTCACATATTTTCACATATTTTCACACAATTTCACATCAGCTTTCACATAATTTCCATTGAGCTTGCAATTAAACATCTCAAGCAACCTATTGCTGTATGTTTCTAGAAGTTCGTGATGGTCATAATCCAACATTTGCAAAACCTCGAGGAGTCCCGTTTTAATTTTGGCTTTGTTTTCTGTGCTGAGCTGATTTTGACTGATGGTGGCTTTCATGCTGTTGACTTGAGTGATAATTTGGTCAGTAATGCTAATTTTGGCACTCAAGGAACTGGGGTCTTTGATACTAAGCGATGCAAATGAGTTTATGGGTTTCAAGTCTTGCATGGATCTTTTGGCAATGCTTCTTGTAGGACTTGCTACGGGAATTTTCTCGTTTCTGACTGGCGAGATGGACCTAGATCTTGCTGCCATTCTCTTGAGCGTGGCTGCAGTCAACCTTGGAGTTGGTGATTTTGGAGCTGGCGATTTTGGTGTAGGGGAAATATCTGCCGGCGGTTCAAGCACAGGCGTTGGTTTGGGTGAAGGTGAAGGTGGAGTGGAAATAGAGTTTGTTCTTGATCTTGCTCTTGATTCTAATCTTGAAGGCAGCCTGGAATCATCTTTTCTGGTTGGAGACGTGGGTATAATCTTTCTGGTTACTTTTGCATATAATGGGAAGCTATTCTCAGCCACCTCGTTTGACAGCTTCTCATAGTCAAAAGACTGTTTGTCGGTGGGCTCTACCATCAAGTTCCAGCTGAACAAACACCCATCGGAACCAATAGTTATAAGCTTGTTAGTCAACTGGTCAACTCCTAAATACAAAATGGGATCCAGGTGACCGTAGTTGGTGGTGAGCGACTTTCCAGTAGTCCAGTTGAAACTCCTTAACGACTTCTCCGAACACGAAGTAAAGATTACATTGTTCAATACCACAAAGTTTTCTATCAACAACGATTCATTGGTTTTTTCATTGAACAACTTTAAACATCTCTGGAATTCCAAGCTCTGCAACCCGTAGACCAACAAGTTCTTGTCATTAGTGGAAACGATCAATTGTCCATTTATTATCTTCATAGCGATTGGAGTAGTCTTGATAGAAATATTCTTCTCCAACACTGCCAACTTCTCAGCAACATCGATCTTATGCACTGATATGGTTCTGTCACTAGAGCACACGTAAATTCTCTCATTGAAATACTCCAATTTAATCAAGTTCCCAGTGTGCAAAGGCAAGGTTTGCAACAATGTCCAAGCTTGTTGTTTGTGGAATATCTGAATCATTCTGTCCCTTGAAATACTGCAGAGGTATTTGTGATCATTAATGTTGAACGTAATGATATCTGTGACTGTAGACTCATGGGCCTTGATCTGATAAACTGGTTTAGGTTCCAAGTCTGTACCTCTGTCAAACACGTACAAGTACCCAAACTTATCACCTAGTACAATTTCAGTTTCGTCCAAGCTAATGGCTGTCAAGCAGTTGCTCAACACATCCAGAGCAGGCAACTTGAACTTCAAGATGGTTTCAGTTTTGCCAAACATGTCGATTAGCTTGATTTCCCCAGTTTGTGTGAATAAATATAGTCTTTCATTCAAGAATTTTATACCTGATAAATCCTTGATTAACGTATTGATCAATGGCGAAGATGTGTGCCCATTGTCTTTGCTGTACAAATCCAATGATCCGCTTTTAGATAGACGAACCATGCAATCTTTACTAAAGTTGATAAGCTTGAAGTCATTGGAGATAGCTTGATCGAATCTGCCACCGCCCATGGGATTAGTACAAGCACATTCCCTGGATATTTGTAACAAATCGATGGAAATTGAATTTATTTCAAAATCGTTTGAGCTAAACCATATTTTATGACGTTCAGGGTCGGTCAAAACTGATACAAATTCAAAGGCTGGCGATTTCAAGCTAATCAACTTGAAGCTCTCATCCAATTTTAACAACAAGAGATTGTTGTTGTTTGCAACTACCAATATCTCGTCGCTGTTTAGAATCGAAGCACACAAAAAGTTACTGTTGATGTTGGTACCCAAAATAACATTCTTTCCTTTTAGAACATTGGATTTGTAGGCGGTGTTTGAATCGTCAAGTGTCCAAACCTTGATGAACCGAACCCCGATGGTAACCAAGTAGGTTTCATGCCAGATGATATCATTTACAACCGAAGAACATCTATTGCTGCAGAACAACTCCATGGTGTTTGAAGCGAATCTCCAAATATTAATTAAACCGTCATTTATCAATCCTAGCGAACAAAGGTATCTTGAGTCATTGGAAAACCTCAACCTCGAAATCCCAAACGAATGGTCGTATATCAAGGCAATCGGCGAAGACGCCAGGTTGGAGGCTAAGGAAAAGATCAAGATTCTTGGTTGGTAGCCCACTTCACCCATAGCCAAAAGTTTCCCGTTGGGTGATAATGCCACGCAACTGATGGAACGTACTTTGTCTTTCAACTTGGAAGAGCCCTTTGTAGGCGAGCCCTTTGTAGGCGAGTTTGCACCTGCAACAGAGCTACTGGTTGCCACAACGTCGTTATCATTCACAACAATGTTGTTATTTCCAGTAACTATTGTAGGAATGCCAATACTATATCCAAACGCATCTTTTTGTATTTCTTGGTCACCAGGAACCTCAATCATGTTCAAGTATGCGTTTGCAGAGTCCAGATCTTTATGTGACTTGGAATTGCCAGAATTAGCCACAAAAAACCGCTGAGATAGCACTTCGTAACCGCTGTCATCGCTTGCTCCAACTTTACACACAACCACTCCTCCGCTCGCCGTATAAGCTATTGAGTTACCTTGAACATCAAAGTGACTTGAGTGTTTGGCTGAAGCTCCAACAACCCTTTCAATTTCCAACAGTCCCTGGAGTTTTCCTGGGGTCAACTCCATCAAAATATGTAAACAAAAGTTCGCGCTAGTTATCAGATGAAATGGAGGAGATATCGCTTGAAGAAACAAATAAGTTGAGAGTCCTGATAGGTTTAGCACCCATTCCAGTGGCTATTACACAAGTAGAAAGCAAGGAACCAAACAAGAGTTTGTCGATACAAGAAACTAACAAGTTGCGAGAGTCACTAGGGTTAAAGCCTTTAGAAGTAATAGCCGCTACAGCAGAGAAGTACAAGGAAAATGGAAAAAAGGAAACTTTGGAGAAGAAGTTGCACAAGATAAAAGACGGCAATGAACATAAAAGAAAGCTTGGTGGAACGACGATATTGGATGACTTTGAAGAACAATCTACTGATAACTGGTTGGATACCTTGAATGTGAAAAAACCAAAGGTGGTCAAGCAACAAGCAGAAGTCAGCAATGAAAAAGGCCAAGAACTGGTTGTGATATCGCATAGTATAAAAGAGTTAAGTGGTATTAAAGAGAGTGATATTTTTACCTTGAACGATAATGATATTCTTGATGAAACCGATGTAATAAGCAGTGAAGCATTGACTTCCAAATCAAAGGTGGAAAAAGACCTTAAGGAATTGGCAAAGGTCAGAAATGTCAAAAATTCACTAGGCTACCAGAGTTTAGAAAAGGAAGAGGAACCAGATGACCAGGTGATGCTCGAGGGGCCTGAAATAAGACTTGAAATCAAGCGTGAGAATGTGGCTATTGAGGGAAAGAAAAAGGTAGATTTGGAGCTTTTTGATGATGAACTCGACTTGGAAAAGCCTAAAAAGTCAATCAAGATGAAAAAGCTAAAGAAAAAAGACAAATCAAAGAATAGAACCAAATTTCAAGATGACGTACCAGCACAATTGCCATCGGTGAAGCTTGATTTGATAGAGGATATAGAGGAAGATTTAGAACATAGTCTAAGTGTGCAAAGAAAACTCCGACAGCTGAGTCGAAAATCGATGAAGGCTGAAGATATTGCCAAAGAGATACGGCAATATGAAAGTATCAAACGAGATAATGAAATCGACAAGCTCACCATGATGAATGTTGTTTTTGACCAAACTGACGAGTTTTTGCGGTCTGTAAACGCAGATTCAATGGCAGGTGAAGATGGAGGGCAAGATACAAATGAAAAAGAAGGAAAAGGCACAAATGAAAAAGAAGGAAAAGGCACAAACGAAAAACGTGAAAACAGTACAAAAAAAGATGAAAACAGTACAAAAAAAGATGAAAACAGTACAAAAAAAGATGAAAACAGTACAAAAAAAGATGAAAACAGTACAAAAAAAGATGAAAACAGTACAAAAAAAGATGAAAACAGTACAAACGAAAAAGAAGGAAATGGTACAAACAAAAAACATGAAAATAAAGGTTCAGCAGAGAATCAACCAACCACGTCCTTCAGCAGTCTTGGCCATATCCTAGGGTACCTCAAAGACAACAAGTTACTCCAACAAACCAAAGAAACCGAAAAGAAGCAAAACGAGGTTATCAGAAAAGCAGAACTGCTCAAACAACAGTTTGCCCAAAATGAAAACCACGTAAAAGCACTACTTGTAAATGATACAACCTACAACAAGCTATCAGACCCAGACAGAGCCGAATACTTCAGTGCAAAGCTCGAACAACTCAATGCCAGTACCAATCTACACCAACAGTCACAGGCATTCCTTGCCAACTACAAGCCCAAGGTTAATCTTACCTATAAAGACAACAAGGGAAACACCCTCAACACCAAACAAGCGTTCAAGAAGTTGTCCAGCGAGTATCATGGCACCAAAAAGGTCCATGCCAAAAAACACCCAAAACCTAAACCGAACTAATTACCGGTTTCGGCTTATCTGATCATTTGCGAGCCAATTTCCACCACCACAATGTATTTGGCTCAGAATGTATTTGGCTCAGAATGTATTTGGCTCAGAATGTATTTGGCTCGTCCCTTGTATCACCACCTCTCAACCATCCTACTTCAACCATCCCGGCACGTTTAACGCCTGTCATCACATGTCTAAAACTACTTTGACAGACTGGGCTTCCTGCATACTGCGATGAGCAAAAAATACCAAAAGTAATCAAGGGTAAAAATTCATGATTGAGTTGACGGTTGGCATCAGTGGAATGACCTGTGGTGCGTGTAGTGGGTCGATAATCGACCTGCTACACCAGATACCCGGAATCAAAGACGTGAGTGTTTCCTTGCTTACCGAAGAAGGCATGATCAAGTATGATGAGAAGGTCGTAGACAGCCAAGGGATCATTAGCGCCATCGAAGAATGTGGGTTCGATGCAAAGTTTATATCGAAGCGCAGCTTCTGTGAGTCCAGAAGCTCGGTAGACGAGTACGAGACTGTGGTTTCCATCAAGGGAATGACCTGTGGGGCATGTAGTAGTTCCATCACCGAAGCATTGCAGGGTATCCCAGGGATCACGTCAGTGACTGTTTCGTTGATAACCGAAGAAGGGAGAATAATACACGACGAGAAAGTCACCCCCAAACATATTCTAGCTGCCATTGACGATTGCGGGTTTGAGGCGAAATTCTCCTCCAACACAAAACGTACGAGCCAACTCCACAAGTCGGTGTTCTCTATAGTGGGAATGACATGTGGTTCGTGTAGTTCGGCTATAACCAGAGCTTTGGAATCGGAAAAGGGTATAATAGATGTGAATATTTCCGTGATAACTGATGAAGCTGTTGTGACCCATGATACTACTACTACAGTAGATACAATCAAAAAATTGATAAACGAATGTGGCTTTGATACCGATTTCGTATCATCTACTGTTGAAAATGATCTAGTTAACGAAGATGAAGAGGAAAGCAGTCTTCAGATCATAGGAATGGACGAGCGGTTTGACTTTAAAACCTTTGAATACAATTTGGAAGCAACGTTTAAAAACCTTGGGAATGCTATTGTCAACTACCATTTGACTATAGATAACAAATTCAAAGTGGTTATGACACAAGGCGAAGAACAAATAATCCAGACCAGATCCATTGATTCTGAAACCCAAATTTACAATGAATCTTCTGGCATCAACTTTGAAAAAGATGTGGTGAATGAATTATCAGTGCATTACGATTCTTCTAAAATAGGTATTAGAGATTTGATACTGACTTTAGACTCTATAAATCCAGAGATTAGCTTCGTTCCTTTGAACTCGCTTAATGGATCTGCTAATGCCCAGTTAGAACAATTATCCAAGATTAATGAAATCAAATACTGGAAGACCAACTTTATCTATTGCTTGGTATTTGCTATACCAATTATTATATTAGACAAGACCAGCGATACCAAGTTCTGGAAACAAAAGTTGGTGTTTGAAGGCTTATTCTGGAATGCTTTGATCCAGATGATCCTAGCAAGCTATATTGAATTGGTTTTGGGAAAGACTTTCATCAAAAAGTTCATACAATTCATAAAGAAAAAGGGCAAAGGGGCCACCATGGATGTATTGGTTTGCATGTCAACTATGATTTCGTACTTGTTTTCCTTGTACTCTATAGTTATGGGAATCTGGCATGGAAACAATGAAAATCAGCCAACTTTGTTATTCGAGGCTGTAGGTATGATCATCTTGTATATTTCTTTGGGTAAGTGGATGGAAAATAGAGCCAAAGGTGCCACTTCTACTGCTTTATCGCAATTGTTGTCTTTAACACCTGACAAATGTACCATTGTTACTGATATTGAAAAATACTTCAATTCTATCGGCCTGTTGAATTTAGCATCAAGTTCTTCCAAGATAGAAAATGACTCCCCATTGTCAGAAAAGCTGTTTAGCTCCGCAGATGAATCAAAACCTGCAATTATTGAAAGTAATTTTCCAACAGAGGTTATTGAAATTGATTTTATCCAAAGGAAAGATATTGCTATTGTACTACCAGGTTCGAAAATTCCTGCTGACGGTGAGATTATCTTTGGAGAGAGTGAAGTAGACGAAAGTTTGTTGTCGGGTGAAAGTTTGCCTGTCTATAAAACCGTGGGTAATCCTGTTGTAGGTGGTTCAATCAATGGGCCTGGAGTATTACATATTAGAATTACTAAATGTGGTAAAAATTCATTGTTGCAGAAAGTTATCACATTGGTAAAAGAAAGTCAGATAAATAAAGCTCCAATTCAAAGATATAGTGACTACATTGCAGCCAGATTCATTCCAACAGTATTGCTTATATCTTTGGGAACATTTATCTTTTGGATTATATTCTGTTATTCGAAGTTGAGTGCATCCTTCTTACCCAAAATTTTCACGTCAGATAAGAATGGAAAATACTTTGTATGCCTTAAGTTGGCTATTTCAGTTATTGTGGTGGCATGTCCTTGTGCGTTGGGTTTGGCTTCTCCAACCGCTATAATGGTTGGTACTGGTTTGGGAGCATCTTATGGTGCTTTGATTAAGGGAGGTGATATCCTAGAAAAAGCAAGCAATTTGGACATTTTATTATTTGATAAGACTGGTACTTTGACCACTGGTAAAATGAGCTTAAGCAATTATGAGGTTCTTGAAGATAAAATGAAGAACTTGACCAAAGAGTTGTTTTGGGAGTTGATTGGAGCCATCGAATCCAGCTCAGAACATCCAATTGGAGAGACCTTGGTAAAAATAGCAAGAAACCAACTCAGGTTCTTTGAAGAGGACAATTTCCAAGCCATAGTTAAGGATTTCAGGTCAGTAACTGGAGCGGGGGTGAAAGGTACTTTGGTTTATCAGAACAAAGAATATGAAGTGGCGGTGGGAAACAAGAAATTAACCAGAGAAGTGTTGAAAATTTCTAATGATAACCCCATTTTTGATAGCATGTTGCACAGCACGAATACCATTATATATGTGACTATTGACAAGCAGTATTGTGGCTATATTGAATTGATAGATGAAATCAAACCAAGTGCAAAATCAATCATCAACTACTTGAAATACAATAGAAACTATATCATTGGAATGGTCACTGGTGACAATGTCAAAGTAGCTGAAAAAATCGGTAAGGAATTGGGAATTCTTAAATCAAATATCTTCAGTGAGGTTTCACCTGTGAATAAGGATAAGATAATTACAGATTTAAGAGAAAAGTATCAAAACAAGGTATCCATTGGATTTATTGGAGATGGTATTAATGACGCAGCTGCATTATCCCAAGCAGATATTGGTATTGCCATTGCTAAGGGTTCTGATATTGCCATCGAAAGTGCAGATATCGTACTTATGAACGAAAAGAACGACTTACTAGGGGTGCCAATAGCACTTGAGGTTTCAAACAAAACCTACAAAAGAATTAGATTCAACTTTGTGTGGGCTATGATATATAATGTGATCATGTTGCCATTTGCAATGGGCTGTTTCTTACCGTTCAACATCATGTTGCCTCCAATCTCAGCAAGTATTGTCATGGCGCTTAGTTCTGTTAGTGTAGTCATTTGTTCATTGTTGTTGAAATACTGGAAACCCAACTTGAAGGAAATGGTCGATGAAAACTCGAACAACCATGACTTGGAAGGGTATCTAGACTTTGACTTGAAGAATTCTGACTTTGATGAGTTTGTGGGATTCAAGGCTAGCAACACCAAAAAGGTGTTTAAAAAAGGCTACAGGTTATTGCCTTAATTTAATGTACATATAATTTATTGGCTACTGTTTAAATCCGCTGCTTCTTGAGCAATAATCCCTACGTTCTTTTTGTATATGGCGTTGAAATTGTTCAAGTTCTTGAACGACGCCTCTAAGTCTACCAATTCCTGTAGTTTGAGTATTCTCTCGTTTAAATCATGTATCTCCAACACCTTGTGGAAATAAGCACTCAATTTTTTTTCAAAGTCTCCTAGCTTGATTTCACCTTTATTGCTCAAGTTGATAATCACTTTGAACACGTCAAGAACCTCTAGTATTCTGGTTTTGGCTGTTTTAAAGTTAATCAATGTATTAATTATTACGAGTTGGTTGAACTTGGGGATGTTGAGTTCATTGTTCAATGACACGATGGAATTCTGGAGTGATTTGAGGTAGTATTCGAGACGGGAGTTGTTCAATGAAGTGCTAGAGCCAGATATTTCACTAGAAAGTGAATTTGTGGTCATATTCAATGCAGTCAAGTTCTCCAAGATTTCACCGTTTAATTGTTTGACCAAGAAGTTCAAATGAATTATCAAGTTGTTTGTAACTGTTATCAACTTATTGTGTTCATTTTTGTTGAATGTCTTGAAAATGGAGTTGATGTAATTGACGGGATTGAAGTTCTTCTCGAAGAAAATAGTGGTAGCTTCTTGTTCCATTCTTGAAATATTTTGTGCGAGTAAAAGTTGATGAAGATTGTTACCATTCAAGATACCTTCAAACAGGAAATAGACAACAAGTTTTGGCTTACGTTAAGAGAACCAGACTGCAACCAGGAATTCATAGAAATAAATCCTGATTCCAATAGCGTTTCTTTCGAAGCGGTAACCAGAAATGAATACAAGTTCAAGTACAAAGACATCCCCTATCGTTTGAGAGCAGGAGAGTTTGTTGGGTTTGACCGAAGCATTCAAATCGCTAGCATCAATAAGCTCAATAATGATATCATAATAGGTTGCAAGAACGGTGACATCATTGTATATAACTTGGTGACAAAGGAAATGATTACAGTTCCAGAGTGCCACTTTCTAGATATTGTGGAGATCAAGCTCTTTCCATCCAAACAAGTGATGATTACCAGAGGTCTAGATAACCAGATCAAGTTGTGGTCCATAAACGAGTGGAAAAATATAAGAATCATGAAAACAGTAGCAAGTAGTAATATTGAACTTATTGGAAGAGGCAGAAACTTTCTAGTAGGAACTAAATCAGGACAAGTTGAAATGTGGGAATGCGGTGGTGCTACTGTTGTTCATAGCTTCACCAAAGTAAAAAACAAATCAGATGCGGTCAATGCGATAAAAGTAGTTGAAGAAAGTACACAAGATCCGGTGGAAAATGCAGAAACAGGAGAGTTTGAAATCAATGGAAAATCGGTGATAGTGGGTTATGCCAGTGGAGAGGTACGGAAGTTTAATCTTCTGACAAAACAACTGACATGGTTGTGCAATTTTGACCAACCTGTCACTGATTTAGAATATTACAACGGCAGCATTATTGTAGCCATGCGTGGGCAGATTGTGATACTAAATGGAGAACATGAATATACTCAAACCGTTAATGACGAAGATACCAGAGTGAAACTTTTCAAAGATAACTTGATTGTGTATAATGGGCCAGAGACATTATTGAGCTTTAGAATTGTGAATAATGAACTTGTAGATTTGAAGTATTTAGTTGGATTGCCTGAATTTTTCAAAGTAGAGGATATGATTAGTGGTGAGGAGGTATGTGTGGGTAGCGATTACAGCATTATTTTGTACTCATAAAAATTCTTCCTTCTATTACTCAATGTGAATCCCACACAAATACCTATTGAAAATAGTTAATATCCTATTGTAAATAGTTAATATCATTTTAGAATATCATTTTAAAAGAATATTACTTCTACTCACAAATCCTACTACTTGCAAAAATCACAATCTCACATATATCAATATATATTGTGTAGTTCAAATCCATTGAACATGATGTATATACGACAAACACACTACAACTTTGGTCTTGGGTCCAACGACTTGAAAACAGTTTCAATAGAAGTGGCCTTCATCATGTTACCCTTGATCTTCAACTTACCATTCATAAACAATTTTTGACCGTTGGCCTTACCGTTAGCCAACTTAACGAAATCAGCATCCTTCAAGATCAATTGAACATCACTCTTTGGAGCCTTGTCAACCTTACTGATACTTCCCTTGTCTTTCAAGTCCAAGAACCAGCTTTGCTCTTTACCATCCTTACTCTTCAACGTGAACACAATAGCAGCCTTAACACCACTAACAGCCTTCTTGGCCAAGTCTGGCTGAGCCAAACCATCAGCTAATTGTTGTAAAATTGGAGAACTTTCGAAACCTTCAGCAGTAACAGACATTGTAAAAACTTAATGATGTTTTCCAAAGGAAATGTATGATATATTTATACTATTGCGAACCCCATTATCTTTCTCATGTGAAATAATCCTCGGACAAAATGTGAATTTTCAACAATGTCGTCATTAGTAACGGTGAAAGAGTAGAGAATGGATGCAGTATGGCTGGTGATACTGTAATGAACTAGCTCAAGTAAACGCAGTAGTAAATAACTAAGAGCACTAGCTATGGTAATAGTAGAGTCTCTCAAAAGTAATGAGTAGGTATTCTCCGAATCGTGCATTAAATCCTACGTGGACGGACTTAATTCACATTGCTGCACCAAGCGTGGTGTTTATTCACCATTTCATGGTAATAGTCTTGTGAGCAATCCCCGAGGTGAAACTAATGGCTGCAGTTTCAGCTGTTTACCCCAGTTTTGCGGTGCCCGCTTAGGTAAGCGAAATGTGAAATTATTGATTGTTTCCTGAATGGTCAGAACAGACGGTGGATGAAAGAGGTCAGCAGAAAGAGTACTTTGAATCTCAGGCATTCAGACAAGGAATTTGGACGAAAATTTAGAGCAACCAAGACCTATGTCACGTGACTTCGATTTTCACCCAACCTTGAAATCACTTCTTTCATGGTCATAGCCATCAGAGTGGCTCTGCTTCACAACACGTACTCGGTACTCAATACAATTTTCACACATCCAATGCTCAAATGTATTTGAAAAATGAGTGAGAAAATCGCATCTCATCTCATGTTCAGTTCACAATCTAGTAAGGCTAAATCAGCCAGCTTGATCAACAAGATGACTGGGACCTTGACCAGCCATAGTATAGTGGTCGACGGTAGTGAATCAAAGAAAACCAACAACAAAAGAGCTGGTAAAAGTAGCACACAATTATTAATAAATGAATTGAATAAGAAAGTCAATAAAAGAAAGATCAACAAGACCATCAACAAAAAAGCCATAGCAGATTCAAAAGACTTGAAGAGAATAAACTATGAAATCATCAAGTCTAAAGCCAGCAACAAAGACATAAATCCAAACCACCAAAAGTTCTTGAACAAATTGGTAAGGAAGAACAAAAGACTGTTGGTTGAGGTCAATGACGAAGACTTGGAGGACTTGCAGAATGAGGTCTTGAGTTTTGAAAAGAAAAAGGTTACAAAGAATAAGTCTTTCAAAGAACACAAGTTCCCTGGTTTAACTCCGGGATTGGCTCCAGTTGGATACGAATCTGATGATGAAGAGTGAGTATCTGACACTAAAAATAGAAAGTAATGAAATAACGATATTCTAATTTTAGCCTCATAGTAAATCCAAAATTCTCTCAGGTGTAACCTACTTCATGCAGTCTAATGCAACATCCTCAGCGTAAGATTCAGCCCCAAGAATGGCTGCGAAAACCTATGCCAGAGTTTAATCCCTAAAATATAACAAACAACTGTACATGCAACAAATTCACAGAAAAGGGTTGGTACAAGTATACACGAGTACCTATTATGAAGGTCTGAAGAACCACAGGAGATTCTTTGTTGTTTTAACTGGAATCCTAGTTTGCGCTCTGGTTTTGCAAGTTTGCTTAGTTTTAATAAATGTCTATTAGTCTATCTAAGTTCAAATAACTCTTGTCTTATATCACATGTCAACTTACGTATAGATCTCTTAGGATCATCTAAGCTGCTTACTAACCCTGCCAAAATATCTGTTTTATACACCAAAATGGTTTCCTTCTCATTGGTCTTGGTCAACCTCAACAAGCAATTCAAAGCCAAAAACCTGATCTTTTCTGTGTTCACGATCTTGTTGCCAACTTTGATAGGAGTATTGGTAACCTCGAGAAGTCTCTTGACCAAATAAGGCAAGTAGTTGAGCAAGTTGTCGCCTGATTCAATTATAATCAATAAATTGTTCAAACTTGACTCCAACAAGGTATCATATTTGACACTCTTCATGATTAAGGGTAAGATTTCATTGATTCTCAACTTCAAAATGTTAGAATCCACATTCTTAGTCAAGATCGATAATAAGCTCAAATTGGCAAAGCTCTTGTCTACTGATAACTCTGCGTTAGCTTCATCTTCCATTATCTTGTTCAAGATGACATTGAATATCTGCTGTTTATACAATAATCTAACATTGAGATTATTGACCTTTGAAATTATCTTGGTACCTTTTGGCAATTCTTTGTTGATTTGGTAGATCTTCAAATTCTTCAAAATGATATCAAAAGACTTCACGTAGATGGCAGGATTTATCTTTTCCGAGTCGCTTATTAACTGTTTTAAACTGTCAAGACCGAACTTGTCCAACTTCAAAATCAATGACTTCACAATCCAAACCCAGACTTCGAGACTGGCCAAGTCGGAATAATCGACTTTAAATGTTTCGAAATACTTTGAATCAAAGAATTTGTTAGTCAACAACGACAAATGTTGCAAGTAGTTCAACTTCAAATCAAGATTTTCCGGTGCAGTCATTTGCGATATCATATTGATCAATGTTTCGATGTCTACAGGGGTAATTTCAATAGCTACTGCCTTATCAAGATTTGCCAAAATCTTGTTGAAGGTCACAACAAATTTATCTGAGACTTCCAATAACTTGAAACCGGATAAATTGAGGCCAGCTTCTCCTTTGTAAAATATTGATTCAAATTGGTTAGCCATTTCTTGATGCTTTGAAACGTCATTGTACTTGACAATAACACCAATCAACTCACTATAAATCTCAATATTATCCATGTCCTTTACGATCTGCTTCAAAAGCACAGGAATAAACTTGAACCATGAATTCATCAAAAACTGCTTATCATGCTGAATCTTGTATACTAACCTGATGATTAATCTAACAAGCTTAAAGTTGGAATCACTTTCTGAACCCAACTTGTTGATTAATCTAATTGAGATAATCTCCAATAACTCGTAATTGATGATTACCTTTTCAAATATATCCAAGACAACATCTTCATTTTTCCTTGCTTCAAGCCTATTCAATAAGTCTTGCAAAAAGTTTTTCAGTACCAATTTGAAAGTTGATTCCTCATTGCTGACTCTGATCAAATGAATAAGACCATCGATGATGGCAATGTTCAATACGTCGTCAGGCTTGTTGTTGTCTAATGCTTTGAGAAAAACTTCATCCAAGTTTTCAATTACCGACTTCTTCTCTTCATATTCCAAGAATGAAGGCATTTCAATCAACTTGAAAAACTGTTGAATGATCTTAATCTTCAATGTTTTCTCTATGTTGGAAGTATATTCTAACAATTGTCTCATGAACACAAGCAAGTTATCTTTGTACAATAACAACTCGTTGTTGCCAGCAAAAGTATTCAACAAGTCCTTCGAAACCACTGCCAACTTACCATGAAGGATTTGGTAGGAGATGAAAATAAATCCAAAACTATCAATCAAATCTCTTTGTTTGTTAATAGTAAATGAAATATCTTCTTCATCTGGCTTTGGTTCCAGGTCATCTGGATTAATGAATTTACCCAACTTGTCGTAACTAAACAAAAGCTTGATGATTCTGTCGAAGATATCCCTTTCATTAGATGCCAAACTGCTCAATAAGAGTATACAGTTCATGAAGAATTTGTTTTTAATCGTCAAAGTCTCCTGCAAGTCTTTCAAGATAGACTCGACAACCACGTCATCTAACTTGAGGATCAACTTATTAAATATCTCCAAAGTCAAGTAGATGGATTTATTATCATTTTCATCTTCAATGGATTTCAAATTGGGAGGCACAAAGTAGTCATTGCTAGGGTTGAAACCGCTCAAGTTTTCCAAATGCAAGATTTCAAACTTCAATCCATTCCAAAGAATATCCCAATATTTAACCAAGGTTTCGTTGCTGAAGGTTTCTACGGCCATCAAGATAGTTAAGAGCACGTCGCTTCTGATGACTGGGTTGGTGCTGGTCAACTTTTCAAGCAAGTTACTGAACAATTCCTTTGCCGCCAATTCTTGGGTGGTTAATGCTGTTCTAAGACTTTGTTTTAATTCCTGGGCAGTGATTTTGTATGGGTCGTTTGGAGGTGGCTTGAACGATATTGGAAAATAGCAAAAGCAATTATCGAACAATTCGTCAATATAATATTTTTCGGTTTCATTTAGTTCCTCAAATGAATTCAACCTGTGAATCTTGGTAGAAATGTTAAAAGACATCAACAAGTTTCTTGGATCCTTTTCGCCGGTGGCGATATGAATAAACGCTTTAACCAAGTAGTCGCTTATCGATTTGTCAGCTTTGAAGTCCGGGTTAAAGGTGTTCAACAAGTTTTCTATAATCTTGAAGGTTTCATACCTGACCTTGGCTAAATTCTTGCTGGTATCATAGTCGTTAACCAACTTGTTCAAGATTTTGTCAAGATTATCGTTGAGTCTTAACTTGAAGTTTTTGGATGTGATCAAAACATTTAGACCTTGAAGAACATGGTTGAAGGTAGCTTTATCATCAAACTTTTCAAGAAAAAAGTCCACTAATACATTGATATCCTGTTTAGACAACTTATCGCTTGGAAGGCTGGTTAATGTAGAACTCAAGCAGTTGAGCCCTTGCGATCTATAGCTTTCGTCGTCGGAAGTAATCTTAGGCCCCAAAGCTTGAATGAATTCAAGTAAGCTTAGTTCATTGGCGGTAATCAAACTACCCAATTCACACGAATAAACCCTACCGTATTGCTTCTCTTCGTCCTCACAACTAGTCACAAATTGTGTGATTAAAGTAACGGCTTGATCCATACTTTCACAAAATTTCTTGCCTGCGAAAAACTTTCCACGCCAGTACACCTTAGTTCTTAATCAGCAGTTTGGGTAAAGTGTATGGACAACTGCAGTTATGTTAGGTGGTGCTAGGCACATCAGATATGCTTGTATCAAAACTATGGCTCTGATTTTAAAAGTGTGTGGCATGGTGTTTAAAGCACTGTGAGAATTTGCAACCAACTCTAAACTACTTACACCGAAAACAAGGGTGGGAGGTTTTCCACACCGCCAGCAACAGTAATTACCTTGTAGAACCACGGAATGTACATACCAACTGGTGTTAACCAAGCGACATTGCCAGGATTTACCTGGATTGAGAAAAAGGCCATATCTAATGTCGTAGAATAACCCAGCGACATTGTGGTTTTCTCATTTTTTTGAGATCAATACTTCTTTAGTGAATAGTTTAGGCTAGTTGTGTCAGGGCTTTCGCTGTATTACTTTCCTTGGACTAAGATATAATTCATTTCTTAGATATTGCAAGAGAAGGAATTGGCATTCATATCAAGCTAGTAGTGCAAAAACCTCGAAATATCAACCCTAGATCTAGCCGCTGTGGATGGTAAAACATGATTGAAATCCCAGATTTACATGAGAGTCCGGGTTCCACCTACATAAAACCAAGCATTTACAATTCCAATTATGCAGAAGGAGACGATTTTGATAGCAGTTCTGCGAGAAACGATGAAGATGAGTTATTTAAAGAGTACTTGAGAGACAGTGATTCTAACGTGGTGAGTATTGGTACCGGAATTGGGAATGATGGCTTTGGTTCAGGCACTGCTAATAATCTGTTTGGCGATATAAATGATGCAGCAGATGCTGAAAGATTCAGAAGGTTTCAATTCAACAGCAGTGTGAATACCTCACGTAATAACTTGAATCACACTAAGGGAATCCAATACTTGACTGACTTGCAAGCTAGCATTGAAAATATCAATCAAGAATTATCTAATGATGATGTTCCTGATCGAATTCACCCCCTTGAGCCTAAGCAAATTTTTGAATCTTATGCAACACCACCAGTGCATCCGTCCAACTTATCATTGCCTAGTACAGTAGACTCGTATAGTGGCAATCAGGTAATAGAGTTAAACACTGCCACGACCTCACATGTGAAGCAAGATTCCATAGACAATCTGGATCGATTGCAATTTAAGCTACAAGAATCCCCATACCTTCAAGAACCTTCGAAAGAGTATCCTATAAACCTAGATCATCTAGAGCAGGTGGAAGATAACATAGACGAAAATGAAAATATTATTGAAGAAGCTCAATTTAACCTGCAATTAAATCCAGCTGAACTCCTTGATAGAAATTTCAACCAACTACAAGTTAATGAAGTAAGTGAAAACCCATCATTAAACGAAGAACAATTGCTAGAACAACAGGAATCGAGAGATGTGTTGAACGAAATTCCACCATCACCCCTTCATATGACTCAATTAGCTTCTCCGTTAGCCCATGTGACAACAAGAGACCACACCAAACCATCGCCGCAACTCCCTCCTCCAGGGTCAACTGCATCTCTTCAAAGATTAACATTATCCAATGGTGAAGAGTATATGAATTTGCGTAAAGGATTGGCAACTGGATTGAAATCCCCTGCAGAATATACTTTACATATAGTCTTTACTCAGTTTGTTCGCCACGCTGAAAGAAAGTTGAACTTGTGTCTTGACTATTCCATGCAACAAGAGCCTCAAGTTATTGAACTTTTAGCAGAAGGTAGAGATGAGCAATTTGATAACATCATTATTTCATTAGGATACATTGCTAGGAAAAAACCTAACCCAATTATCGACTCGGTAATGTTCTGGAGAAAGTCTAAAAGTGAACTTGCAGCAGTTGCTGCTGCTGAGTTGGAAAGAATATTAATTTCAGCAAAGTCAAGTTTGTCCAAGCTGAATCGATTCACACCTAGTAACCCAGGAATAGCTAAAAATGGCGGTGGAGTCAACGCAAATGGTACTAAACTGAAAAGAAGTTTGAGTTTAATGAGAAGTAAGAGCTTGTCTAGAATTACTTCCAAAGAACACAGGAGAAACCAGTCAGCGTCATCAGTTGCAAATAATGCTAATATTTTAGAAAGTGATGACCTCGACAATGAATTTGTTAAACAAAAGGCTTATTACGACGATTTGTTCAACCAAGCAAGAGAAAATGCAATTCAAGCTGAAAGAAAGTCTTTAGCGTCAATTTACATTCTTTGTCGAGTGTTGATCGAAGTCATGAAGCAAACATCACCTGAAGTAATGGGTGATGATTTAGGTGGTAAACTTGAAGAAATCGTTTATACTCAACTTAAAACCACTGACCCAATTACAGCTTCAGAATCATTGTTAAGATCAGCAAACTGGAACTTGTTTGCAGAGTTGTTGGGTCACATGTCTCAGAAGAGATTCTTAAGTGTTAGTGATAGGTTTATTGCGGACTTAGAAAGGATCCCAGTAAATATTAGCCACGAGGATGAACCTCGCTTGCATTTATTGATTCATGGAATGAGATACTTAAAATTGACAAATTATCCTCTCGAGGTTTTTGAGGAAAGTGCAGAGTTTATTGATTCTGTTGCAAAATTCTTCAACAATGCTGGAAATGAATCGATAATTTTAGCTTA
This sequence comes from Yamadazyma tallmaniae, assembly GCA_030569655.1. Taxonomy (NCBI): domain Eukaryota; kingdom Fungi; phylum Ascomycota; class Pichiomycetes; order Serinales; family Debaryomycetaceae; genus Yamadazyma; species Yamadazyma tallmaniae. Next base: position 212,195 of record JAJMLL010000017.1, on the reverse strand, counting down.
CTGCGAGGTATTAAGCAATTTATTGCTACCATTGGCAAACATATTGACGGCTGAGACCAATCATCCCACTTGGACACATGCTATTGGCAAGATTTTTAACAAAACTTATATTATCTGGACAAGATCTAGTAAAGTTGCAGCATCAAATACGACGTCAAATTCTGGCTCAAACCATGAGCACAAGGTATCTAATTCCAGTTTGATTAACTTGTCACCAAATGCAACTGCCAATAATGTTAATTCTAGTTCGATTTCAAATACCTGGGAATGTTCTGTTAACTTATTGACTGCAGCTTTATCTGTTTCTCACAAAGATTTATTTCAGCAAACATGGTTTGAAATTATTGAGCAAAATTCCTTCAAATTGAAATCCAAGGTTGATATTGAAGACAAAGTCACTTTTGTGACGTGCATCGCAAGATTAGTTTGGGTTTTTATTTTCAGATTGAACGATACCTTGAACAACACCATCAAAAAATTGGACAGTCTTTTCGAGTTGTTATTTTTCAACAACAATGCAAATAACAAGAAGCAGCAGTGGATCACTTCCGACATCTATTTGCTTAATTCTTTGATCGAGTTGATAAGAATTATTGGATACAGGCATCTTAACTATGTTTTGGACAATGTGATTATAAAATTGTTGAAACTAAGCTTCAACGGATCACTTGAGGGATTGCAAGCTGAAAAATTGATTCTAATCGTCAAGAGTTACTCAACAATATTAAAGGATTATGAAATAGGTAAAAAGCCCGAGTTTCCTACAGACGAGAGTTTAAGTAAGCGCATCTTTGAAGACAAGAAATCGAACTCAAACAAGAAATCGCTTCATTTCTCGACCAATGGTGGCTTAATTATGGACTTTGTTTCGAATCAGAAAATGGAGTTCAATTTTATGGCAAAAAACTCCGATAACCACCAAACACATGAAGAAATCTGCAGAAATTTTGGCTCGCTTTTGAAGTTGCTTGATTCTCACTACGGTTGTGATGTTTGGAAGGATATTAATGGAAACCAAGCCACTACTCCTTTGTCTGCTAACTTTTCCAAGACTCAATCGCCATTTTCTGCATTTCATTTTGGTATCGATTTCTCGTATCAAAATGTAAAAAACCTTCATATGGAATTATTTGCAAACTTAATTGAGGCTACTCCTATTTCCATGACTCCTTTGGCCAATGAAACCAATTCTATTTCTGGTTTGCCTTTCAAAACAGTGGTTGAGATATTAACAAGAAATTCAGTCCATTCAAACTCAAGAATCGCCAATAGCTCGATCAATGCCATGAGAAAATTGGCTTCAAGAAAGAATCCAATTACCTTGATGAATTATTTTGCAAAAATAGCCTTCCAATTTAGTGACAAACCAAATCCGAATTACAATTCAGATTATGTAAATTCGGTGGAATTCCAAAAGCTTTTGAAGTTATATGTTGACTTGTTAGGCTGTTGGTTGAAGCAGTTCAAGCAAAGCAATCAAGTCAAACAATCCAACAACTTTGTTCATCCTTTATCGCAAGATGATGAATTAATGAGTAAGGATGTTTTAAACGATTTGTATCAAATCAATTACCAAACCGATGACTTGGGTTTGAATTCAGCTAGTATGCAAAAGACATCACCTGGTGATGAGTTGGAATGGAAAAACGTTATTACCTCGATAGAGGAAATTGAAGGTAATGGGTTATTCTTTTTGTGTAATCAGGATCCAAAAATTCGGTACTTCGGTATTTCAATTTTACGAATTATTGAACAGTTTGACCAGGAGATTTACAACGTTGCAGATAAGCCATCTTTTAAAGGCGACTCAGGAGCAAACTCTATCGATGAAGCGCCTAAGAACAACCATTCGAGAAGCTCGTCCAAATTCGCTGCTGATATTGGCACCAGATTGATTGACCTACTTGAAAATACCGACTTCTTGGAAATGATCAAGCCATTCAAGGCCGAGTTGAGTTTACCTGAACGCAATAGAATAAATAAGTTGAAGTTCAAGAAGTCGATTTTGGTGAGATTAGCCGAGTCCGACTATGGAATAGACACCACTTTATGGTTCAGAGTATTTCCCAAGCTTCTTGATATCTTTTTTGAAAAATGTCCTATGCCTGTCGCTATTTGCAGGTCCATTGTGTGTGTTAGGTTGGTTCAGATGCATGAACATGTTTTTGAGTATTCTGAAAGTTATAACAAGAATTACACCTCTTCATTGTTTTCAAAACCGTCAAATTCAGTTGCACCTGAAGTTCTAGTTGATCAATGGCGTTTGTATTTGATATTTGTCTGTTGTTCCTTAACTTCTACGAATGAACAAAAGATCTCCTTTCCAAGTCAACCGACACATGGAAGAAAGAAATCCATGCAATTGTTCATACAACATCAAAAGATCACCAGTGCCAAATCAATTTTCCGTATGGTTTTGCCATTATTGAAATCCGAACAGGCCATGGTGAAAGATTCTATCATCTCAGGGTTGAGTTCTATCAACATCAATATTTTCAAAACCTTGTTAGAAAATGTTCAATCAGTGTTGACAGATTGGGATGAGACAAGCACCAAGCGTGATATAAGCGAAGATAGATTGAGAATTGAAATTGTCAACATTTTGAGTAAGATAACCACCAGGTTCTTGAAGCATAGTGTTATTTTTGATGATGACTGGATAGTTGCAAATTTGGTTTCAATTATCAAAAGTGTCAAGAATTTCTTATCCACTTCAAATATTCAAACTGATATTTCGTTTCAAAAGCTTAGAAGAGTTTTCTGTAAGTTTTTGGAGAATATCTTTGTAGGTTTAGAAAGCAAAAATAAGCTAAATAGGTGGTTGCCTTTCGAAGCAAGGATTGGATGCTTTAATTATTTGAAGGAGTGGTGTGAATTGGGTGACTCAAAATCCTTGACTGAGGATAGATACAAATCCATGTTGAATAGAACAGGTGTGAAAGATCATGCGTCGTCTTTAGCAATTCTTGAAGTAGAAAGAAAATTGTTACAGTTTTCAAGTTTAAGCTGTATGGCAACCATTTGTTCAGGAAAGATAATTGAAGAGATTGATATTCCTAGTACAGAAATTAATGGCTTAGCAAGCAATTATGCAGTTATGTCTTTTGATATACCAGCACTTATGAAATGGATAAATGCCTTGTTGTGCTCAAAATCTGATAGCATTCAGGATTTAGGTAAGAGAGCGTTATCAAATATCTTGAAACTTAATCCTGATAACGCCGTCATTTACCAGGAAGTCTTATCTCAGTGCTATAAGTCACAAGAATACCTGAAGACCACAGAGAGTTACTACGTGACTTTTGTTACTTTTTTGATGGAGAAGAAAAAGTACGTAAAAACTCCTATTGATTTATACTGTCTTGTGACGTTTTTAATTGGTGATGATAATTTGCAAATAAGGGCAAATTCAATGAAACTTTTGGCATTTTTGGAATCCAAATTCCATCAGTCTGACTCGATTAAAGTGTTTGCCAGAAGTGTCAATAGTAAGAATAAGGTGGTTTATAAAAAAGCATTGTTTGAAATTTCAGTTCATTTGGCGTCTTTGCATCCTGAAGATGCTGTTGACAGAATAAGTTATTTAACAATGTGTTTTAATAGGGTTAACAACACAACAAGAAGCAATATTTTGTCATGCTTGTTACCTTGGGTGCAAACCGTGGAGTTGGGGTATGTCAATATTGAAGACTCTGGAAACGAATCTGGAAACGAGGTATCATCTCCAAATCAAAATACAAGTATCGAGGAAGAAATTGATGCTAAAGTCGATGGGCTTCATAAAAAGAGTCTCGATGAAAAATCTGTAAGAACTATTAATGATTTGACTCCAGCGTCGATAATGGTGATGAATAATTTATTTGAAATCACAGTGAAATTCAGTTCTATTATGCTGAACGAAGTAGAAGCCTTGTGGGTTGCATTGGGATCAAAAATTGCCAACTTTGATATCATTGTGGAATATTTAATTACAAATTCTTTGGAAAGAAAAAATGCTGCTTTCGTAGGATTTTCCTGTCAAATTATTGATTATCTTAGTTTTTCACAACTGGATATCAACTACATGGTAGACAAGTTGATTGGAAACCTTCAACCGAAGTCAATGATTCCTCCAAAACCACATTCAGTTATAAGTTCTTTCAAAAACAGCGACAAGTTCCCTTATGTCGCTAACCTTTGGGAGCTAATTCCTTATAACGAAAAAGATGCTTCTTTCTCTTTAGGTCAGTTGTCATTAATATTTTTGGTTGATTTGTTCACGACACTGAACGACAGAATGATTGGGAACTTGCCATTGTTATTGCATGTTAGTTTTTCGTTGCTAGACCATTATTTGCCTATAGTTCAAAATGCTGTGGCAACGTTGTTGTGCCATATATTACATTCCTTAGCGAGAACAGACCCTAAAATCGATATGGTGGTTAATAAACTAACACAAAAAGACCATGTCAAGTTTTTATGGGTTTATGACGACTTGAATAACGATAAAAAGGGAGCAAGGACCCCGAAGAATATGGACTCCCTTGTGAGAAATGTATTGGAGATTTTAACTCCAATATCAATCAACTTACAAGAAGATTGGAGTAAAGTGGCATTAACATGGGCCACCACTTGTGCAGTAAGACACATTGCTTGTAGGTCATTTCAAGTTTTCCGATCGTTGTTATCTATTTTGGATCAGCCAATGTTGAAGGATATGCTCCACCGTCTATCCAATACCATCTCCGATGAAACCCCAGATATCCAAGGGTTTGCAATGCAAATCTTGATGACTTTGAATGCAATCAATGCGGAATTAGATAGTGCAAAATTGATTGATTTCCCTCAACTCTTCTGGTCAGGAGTTGCCTGTTTGAGTACCATTCACGAACAAGAGTTTATTGAGGTTTTATCGGCCATGTCCAAGTTTGTTTCCAAGATTGATTTAGATTCTCCTGAGACTGTTTCGTGTTTGATTTCGACGTTCCCACCAAAATGGGAGGGGATCTTCGAAGGTTTACAACATGTTGTTATGATTGGATTAAGATCAGCTACCTCCTACGAGCAAACCATCAGGTTTTTGGATAAGCTTACAACTTTACAGGACAGTGAGATTATTGCTAGCCTGAAAGATCTTAGATTGTTGATGACAATTATCGCTAACTTGCCTAGGTTTTTGCACTCCTTAGACTCAAAGTCAATCTCCAAGGATGTTGAAGATGTTGCAATGTTGTTAAGTTCCATGTGTGAAAGAAATAACAAGACCTCGTTAGCTAAAATATTCGTTTCATTGAGTAAGAATAGGTTTAGGTCTAAAAAAGACTTTTTGGTGCAAACGATGAGTAGTATTAAAAACGTCTTCTTTCCTGAATTCGAAGCACAAACATTGGTTCTCTTGTTGGGATTCTTGTCAAACAAAACCCCTTGGATTAAATTGGAAACTTTAACGGTTTTAAAGTATCTTATGCCCTTGGTTGACTTGCAAAGGGAAGAATTCCTCGGAGTTGGAGCTGATTTAATTTCACCTTTGTTAAGACTATTATTGACTGGGTATGCCGAACCAGCTTTAGAGGTTCTTGACGAATGTGTTAGTATTTCTGGATCGCAATTGGATAAGGATGTGTTGAGAATGAGTTTGGGGAACTATTCCATGAAAAAGGAGTATGAGAGAACTGCTACACTATTTGGAATTCCCGACGAAAGTGGTTGGTCCATTCCTATGCCTGCTGTGACGGCTTCAAGTACTAGAAACAATGTTCATGCTGTATTTTCAACTTGTACCACAGCAGCAAAGGTGGAGGAAGAAGAGAATGGATTTGTAGATAATTTTGAGAACCAGAATGAAGAGGAATTCAGGTTCCACAGGGAAGACTATTATGCCCCACCAAATATGTACGACAATGCCACCATAGAAGAACAGGAAGCGGCTTCGTTGAGTCACATGTGGGCAGCATTGGATGACTTTGATTCCTTCTTCACAAAGGACAATGATGCCATACCCCTTAATAATTCTAGCAAGATTGGTAACAGAACCGCCAATGACAGTAATAGAATCACTCTTCTTAATTCAAGAAGCGGAGGAATTCATGAACACGGTCACAGCGATTCTATTGATACTGGAATAAGCAGCACCACCAACTCCATCACTCCTTTGGATTCGGCTCCTTTTGTGTATGATAAGAAAGCGTCAGTTATATTGAATAGGAGTTTGGCCAGGTCGCAATCGAATTCTTCTTTCAAAAACAATCTTGCTGAATCAATTGGAAACCCAAGCTATACCACTCATAATGCTAATAGCACCACCCCCATTTCAGTCAACTCCAGAAGATCATATATTCCTTTTAGATCCAGCAGGTACCTGCAACCAGGAGTTCATTTGCAACAATTACCGCAGCAGAACCAACACAACCTGCAACACCAGAGAGACAGCTTTACAACCCCAGTGATGCCAACCTCACCTACTTTTGAAGTATCCAACATGCACATCATCTCACCTTCTTTGAACACACCCATCCAGGAACACACAGCTACGCCATTTGATTCGCAGGAAACCATCACCGAAAGTGCTAATATGTTTGATAATTTGCTAGGAACTACAAGAAAGAGATCCAAAAGACAACTCAAGAACGCTCCCAATGTAGCAGCTGAAATGGTAACCGGAAGGTCATCTTCTGGGAACATGAGTGCTGTGAAAGTACTGCCATCTGCAACCTCACCCGTGGCCACAGCCAACAAAAATAAAGACAAGAAACGAGTGTCCCAAAAGAATAAGTAAGCATATGTATATTAATTATGAATGGATAATGTAAGAGGTCAACGATCACGTGACCGCACACGACGTTAGATGAAGTGAAAATTTTTAACATTGAGATTCTTCAAAATGCCACCAAAGAAGCAACAAGTGTCTGACAAGAACAAGGCCAAAGCCAAAGCCAAATCGGCCGATGATAAAACCTTTGGTTTGAAGAACAAAAATAAATCCAAGAAAGTTCAACAGCAAATCGCCCAGGTTAAACAGAACGCAGATGGTGGTGCAGCAAAGAGAAAAGAAGCAGAAGCCAAAAGAAAGGCTGAAGAAAAGAAAGCAGCAGAACAAGCCAAAAAGGAAGCAGCCGCCATGTTCGGGATCCAACAACAGAAAGTTCCCTTTGGAGTGGATCCCAAATCGGTTCTTTGTGAATTTTTCAGAAAAGGTGTATGTGCCAAAGGTCCCAAGTGTAAGTTTTCCCATGACTTGAATATAGGAAGAAAAGACGCCAAAAAGGACTTGTATACCGACGCAAGAGCAGAAAAGGAAGCAGACACCATGGATCAATGGGATGAAGAAAAGTTGAGAAGCGTTATTATGTCTAAGCATGGTAATCCAAAGACCACCACCGACATTGTGTGTAAATTCTTCATTGAAGCAGTTGAAAATGGTAAATATGGTTGGTTTTGGGCATGTCCTAACGGAGGTAACGAATGTAAATATAGACACTCGCTTCCACCAGGATTTGTGTTGAAAACCAAAGAACAGAAGAGGTTGGAAAAGTTGGCTGAAGATAGTGCACCAAAGATCACATTGGAAGACTTTATTGAGTTGGAAAGAGGAAAATTGGACAAGAGTACATTCACGCCTATAACCATCCAGTCGTTCAACGAGTGGAAGAAAAAGAAGGAGTTGAAGAAAGAGCAACAGGAGAAGGCTGAAAAGAAGAAGAAAACCGGTAAAAACATTGTCATGGAATTGTTTGCTGATAAATTCTACACAGAAGAAGACAACAAGGACGAATGGGATTTGTCTGAATTCAAGCAAGCATTACCTGAGGCCGATGACGAAAACATCAAGGACTACGGGGACGGAAAAGTCGATTTTTCAAATAACGATACTGTGGAAGATTCTGCAAATAACACTACACAAGAACAAGCTATTGCAGCTTGATTGAACTGTCCTCATATCAACAGCATTATAGTGCATGAAAACTTTTAATTTTGTATAGTACTAGGTTTTTTTTTATCTTTTTTATTTATTATATATCTTACATATGTAGCTACACATTCTCGACAACCTCCTTGAACACTTCGTAACTAGTTTCATACAAGTCTTGGTCATCATCAGTAAAAAATCTCACCACGGCGTTGCAGTGTTCCAAGTGTTTGATCCCAGCCATAACCCTTTCTATCCACTGTGCACCTCTTGCGTCAACCGCTTTCAAGTCTTCGAAATGATGTGAGTAGTAGATATTTTGCAAATGGTCGAGCAATTCCTCTTTGGTGGGTTGAGCCTCAATGTCCATGGTGGTGTGTGTTCTTCTTTTGTGAAAATCAGGGCTGAATTGCTTGTGTTCCGTCAAGTCTGATACTGTTTTGGAGCTGTGGACAATTGCTTCCAGTCTCACTCTATCTCGAGCAGGTAAAGGAGGGCCTGTTAACTCGGGGTTGCTTGGCTCTCTCTTGTGGTGCTTGACTGGTGTTGATTGTAAGTTGGTTGGCTTTTTGGGTTTCATTGGTGGTAAACGCTTTAACGACCCTGTGTTTGGTGCTGGCGAGCCCGACGTTGTTGAAGGTGGGGAGAATGGTGCAACTGGTGTATCTGATAAGTCAATCAAGTCCTCGATATCTTGAATGTTTTCAGGTGTGTAGTGCTTTTCGTCATCTTTTCTAACTGATCTGGTACTTAAACTTCTGTTCAATTCCTCCAAGATCCTTTTATCATCAATGTCAGATATGGAACCTGGCACGTATCTTATATAAATGGCCAAAACTCTGTCTGAATAGTTTTTGGCTAGATCCACATAAGATTCAAAATCGTATTCGCCAGAGTCACCAACACATATAAACTTCTTTTTGGGGAAATCTGTTGCTAATTTTGTTAGGGAGGTCTTCTTCCTAGAAGATGAAGGTTCCATTATTGATGCGATGATATTACCAGTATACTGCTTTAAATGCATTGACCCCAAAGGTAACCCTACGCTATCAAAGTATTTCAATATTGTAGGAAACAACTGCAATGGGGAATTGGAAACGTAATGGAAAGACAATTTGTTGGTGTCGAGCAACCTTGAAAACCATTTCACAATAGGTGGAATGGACCAGCTTTTGAAGTCTTTCAACAAAAGACTGTTCAATAGTTCTCTCTTGTCTCCAATCACCCCTGTAATCTTAACGGTATCATCGATATCACTAATAATCGCCACCCCTTCGTTAGGTATAATTGTTGTTTCCTTGAACGAGCAGATGGTCTCATCGTGTGTGGCCATAACCTGAACAATCTGAGGCTTGTAATCCACTTCAATGGTTTTTTGAAAGCACCCGTTGTTGTCTGTAATTATTGGTACCATTTTCAACTTCGAGGTATCCCTAACATCTTCCGAACCTATTATGATGGTTAATTCCACATTGGCAATATATCTGGCCATGAAAAAACCTAATCTGTCTTTCAAGGTTTCTTCGCTATTTGGTCTGGAGGATGTACCCACAGGAGATTCGGGCCTTAACAGTCTTAATGACGAGGTTTCACTCACAATGGTGTCGGAGTCATTGTCATTATAGATATCTTGTTTCAAGGTATCACTTCCTAAGTTCTGAAGGGCCAAACCAGACGCCGAGTCGTATCTTATAATCTGCTTCACCAAAGACATGATCAATCTATTCTTTCGTGTCATCAATCCAGGACATGCCATCCACCCAGCCACATCTACATGGTACTTACCGTCATCAGTTTGCCTGGAATAAGTAGGGATTAAACTGATGCTAGCTTCCTTGGGGATTCTCAAGTTCCCGTTCTCATCATAATGATCATTGAATGCTCTTCCTGAAACTCCCGAAGCAAACTGAGACATGGACCCTGAAATCTTGGGTATGTAAACTTCTCTAGCAGTCTTTGCAAACCCTAGCAAACGGTCTCGTTTGGATTGTGGTTTGATGTCTTCATCTGAAATTGCTGGCGATGCATTTCTGGATTGAGGTCTAGAATCCTGAGACTGCCTTAACATCTTTCCATACCTTTTGATGTTTCTGAGTTGATTCTTGGTAGCAAGGTATTCACTTCTATTAACAGGATATTTTGATTTCAATAGTTTGTATTCCTTATATATGGAGGATAGAACTCGTAGACGTGGGCTTCTCGCACGAAACGGATTCAATTTAGCCTTAAATAAAGCTGAGGCGGCTCTGAAGAAAGAATTCCCACCACTCACTTTGAATTGAATTCCAGAATCCGCGAACTGTGAGTATCAACAGTTTTGAAGCACATGTGTGGGGGATATCTTTTGGTACTTCCAACAGAAACCTCTGAAAGCTGTAGGAGAGCTCGATCACATGGAAATGAACATTGCCTCCTTTTCCTGGGCCAAATAGCCCTTAAATACAGTTTTAACAGCTAGAACTTCCATCCAGAGCCCTACAGACTCCAATTTTCTACCCAAATGTTATCTACACTTCCTTCTACCCTCACAACAGCTCCATAATATCCAAATACTCTACCCTTGAACATTGCAACTGGGTGCAAATTTGATCATCAGACTCCTATTTCGATTCGCGACAATTCAAGTGTTCAAACATGTCCGTAGCGGCAATATCCATTGGAAACGAGTTGAAGGACTCTTATGAGGCTACACAAAAATGGGTAGACAATGGTATTTCCTGGCTAAGCGATATTAACGAGTTTTACAGAGAAAGAGCCACAATTGAGAGTGAATATGCTGCCAAGTTGAAGGATCTCAGTAAAAGACACTTTGACAAGAAAGCAAAGTTATCTACCCATTTGTCAGTGGGAGATGATCCACAGATCACTCCGGGGTCGCTAGAAAGTGCATCGTTGGTTCTTTGGACGGATGTTTTGACGCAAACAGAGCAGATTGCTGAAGAAAGAGTGAAATTGAGTAAAGACTTTAACACCAAGGTGGGATCAAACTTGGAATCTTTGAAAGCCAAATGCAGTATGATTTCCAAACATATTGAAACAATTCATGACTACTTAAGCACAGAAAGAAAGAATGTGGAGGAAGATGTCAACAAGGCTAAGAAGAACTATGATTCCTTGTGTTCGACTACTGAAAATGCTAGACAAAAGACTGAAAAATCCCTGAGTGACAAGTACCAGAAAAGATTGGATGACAAAGAGGTAGACATGAATATCGGTAAGAATGAGTACTTGATCAAAATAAATATTGCCAATAGATTGAAAGACAAGTATTATTACCAGGATATCCCGGAAATTTTGGACTACTTCCAGGAATTGAACGAATCTAGAGTTGGAATCATGAACAAAATCCTCAAGAATGCCAATATAGTTGAGAGAAATGCAAACGATAGGATCAAAGAGAGACTTTCCAATATCGACAAGACGGTGGAAGAAAATAACCCCAAATTAGATACTGCAATGTATGTCAAGCATAACATGATCGATTGGAAGGAGCCAGCAGATTTCTACTTTGTTCCTAGTTCCATATGGCACGATGACGAAAGTTTGGTGGTCAAGGAACCTGAACTTACCGAATTAAAGAAAATCTTAAACAAGGCTTCGCTTGAATATAGCACATACGAGGAAAGTGCATTAAGCATTAAACAAGATTTAGAAGTCAGCAACAACGAAAGAAAGGCTGATGATAACAACTTCACCTTGAAATTCGACACCAAGTTATCCAACTCGTTATCATTGTTGACCAAATTCATGAAGGAGGATACACAGAGAGTCAAAAACGAAGTGATGATTGAGTTGATTCAAAACTTTGCTGGTGATAAGGATTTGTCTTATCATGAAACGGCCAAGGTTAAAAAGTCTAGATTTGGGCTATTCAAGAGCAGTCACAAATCAAGTAATAACCAGGACGAGAATGGCTCTGATGGCCATTCCATACACACAGTCACGTCTAATGTCAGCAAGAAAACCATGGGATCAACTGGTATTTTCAACTTGCGAAGAAATAGAACTATTACGTCGTCTGTTGGTGATTCAAATGGAACTGGAGCTGCAACTGGTAAAGCGCTCTATCCATATGATGCCACTGGAGACGATGAAGCAAGTATTCATACTGGTGATGTGTTCCATATCATTGAACAAGATGATGGATCTGGTTGGACAAAGATTGAAAATAACGGCAGAACAGGATTAGTTCCTACATCATATATATCAATAACGTCAACAGGCAGTACAGGACCATGTGAAAATTCAGATAAGAAGCAAGGACCTTCAGTTGCACCTAAAAGAGGAGCTAAGAGAGTTCAATATGTGGAAGCACTCTATGACTACCAAGCAGATGGAGATGATGAGATCAATATTTGTCAAGGTGATAAGATTGAATTAATTCAGGAGGATACAGATGGAAGTGGGTGGACAGAAGGAGAGGTGAATGGACGAAAAGGTCTTTTCCCAACCAGCTACGTCAGACGTATATAATTTCACAGCAATATACTTCCTAGATCAGGTAATTATTTTTCACGTTTATTTATTATATGAAATGATATTTATACATAGAAGACAGCAAATTTCAAAACCAAATTCAAAATCTCCTAAAAAAGTATCCTAAAATAAATGATTAAAATTCATTATATTGTGGGTTGGTTATTTTGATTAGTTAATTTTGTTGTGGGCGACCTATTTAGTATTCACCTGGAACTTCAAAAACAACTTGCTTACCAGTCAATTTACTGTATAATTGTTGGAAAGATTCCAATTTGTAGTCAACAGCAGTCAAGTCCTTGGAGTCCAACAAAACCTTTTGGATCTTGTTACCACCAACCAAGTATCTAACTCTCTTACCGATAATTTCAGTTGGGAAAACCAAGTCTTCCAAGATTTTGTCGTGGACAGCAGTCAAGGTTCTGGATCTTGGTCTCTTTTGTTGCTTTCTGGAAACTCTGGATGGCTTTGGCAAGATTCTTCTTTCAGCTAAGAAAACAACGTGTCTGTCTGGGAACTTCTTTTCTAATTCTCTGGTCAATCTGGTTTGGACTTTTCTGTAACCGGACAAGGATGGAGGTGGGATGAAAACAGCTAAAGCCTTCTTACCACCAGAAACATCGATTTCTTTGATAGATTTAAATTGCAATGGTCTTAAGTCAGCCTTTAAGTCTGGTTGAGCTTCCAAGTCAATGAAGGCTTGAGCAACTTGTAATTCCAATTCAGTTGGCTTTTCTGACAAAATTTTACTAGCAGCAGACATGATATATCTTAGTTATTAGTTTGATGTTTTAAAAAATTTTCAATGGAAATTTTTCATTAACCAGATTTCGCAGCTCGAAAAAATCAGAAACCGGGTTTGTGTGCAGGAGGATAGCCTGGATGAAAGTCATGTGATTGTGTGACTGCGTTTATTGATGTCGTGCGACTTTTTGTTTGCGGGTAACTACGTTGTGTCGTGCGACTTTTTGTTTGGTCCAGGTGGACCGAATTATGGCGAAGGCTGGCGTGGTACTCGGGCGACCCAAGATTAACAGCTCCCCGGATTCTGAGTAAACATTTCGCAACCTCTGCATGTACAAATTTAGGCCAATAAAGTACCTACCACTAAAGAAGTTTAAAACCTCTTTTTATTACAGCACTATGAGTCTCGTTGAACAAGCTAAGAAGGTCGCAGCATACCAGGCTGTTGACGATAATTTCCCAGAAACTGCAAAGGTTGTAGGCATAGGATCAGGAAGCACTGTGATTTATGTGGCAGAAAGAATTGGGCAATTAAAGAACAAAGATAGTTTCATTTGCATTCCTACGGGATTCCAAAGTACCCAGTTGATCATTGACAACGGGTTAAAGTTGGGGACCATCGAACAATACCCAGATTTAGATATTGCATTTGATGGGGCAGACGAATGTGATGCAAGCTTGAACTTGATTAAAGGTGGAGGGGCGTGTTTGTTCCAGGAAAAACTAGTAGCTCTGTCTGCTAAGAAGTTTGTGGTTGTTGCTGACTACAGAAAGAAGTCACCAAAGGCATTAGGAACCAAATGGGTCCAGGGGGTGCCTATAGAAGTTGTGCCTAATTCATGGGTCAAAGTCAGTAAAGACTTGAAGGCATTGGGTGCTAAAGGTATTGTGTTGAGATCAGGTGGGGCTGCCAAAGCTGGTCCAGTCATAACTGATAACAATAACTTTTTGATTGACGCTGATTTCGGACAAATCGAAGACCCTGTTGAATTGCACGACCAAATCAAGGCTTTGGTTGGTGTGGTTGAGACAGGGTTGTTCTGCAAAATGGCGGATAAAGCATACTTTGGAGAGGAGGATGGCAGTGTCAGTTCAATTTAGGCTTTATATATATTCATACGATTCTAGTTTAATAGGTTTAAAGAAAAGTTACAAGCTTGTTCATCCGATAATGCAAACAGGACTTGTAATGTCTACTAAAACCCTAAGTCCAATAATACATTACCCTACTTACTGTTGCTCGAAATCCAGTTCAAAGTCTCGTACAATCCGGTTCCGTTGATGGCAATGGTTGGTATGACAGACCAAATGTGGTTTCCTGGCAAGTTGTTCAAGTCAAACTTCTCAATCAACTCCTTTGGCTTGATTGCACCAGGGACATCCTGCTTGTTGGCTAACACAATCAATAAACACTCGCTCAATTCCTTATCGCTAATCACCCTCAACAACTCCTTCTTACTCTCCTGTAATCTGTTCAAGTCAGAAGAGTCAACCACGTAAATTAAAGCGTTGGTACCAGTGAAATAGTGTCTCCACAAAGGTCTGATTCTTTCTTGTCCACCACAATCCCATACTGCAAACGAAACGTTTTTGTGCTTGACGGTTTCCACGTTGAACCCAACAGTAGGAACAGTTTGGGAGGTCTTTCCCAACTTCAATTTGTACAAGATAGTGGTTTTACCTGCGTTGTCAAGACCCAACATCAAGATTCTCATTTCACGGTTCTTGAAAAGTTTGGACTACGTGGTTAGTAGGTGTTGATATCTGTGGGGGTGCAATACATACCATAAACATACCCATCTTGGCTGTGTGTTTCTAGTTATTAAAGGAATGGATACAACGCAATTATATGGCTTCTAGACTTTCCACAGCTTCTGGAATGTCAATTCTGTATATACTTCTGGAATGTCAATGTATATATACTTCTGGAATGTCAATTCGGTATATGTACTTCTGGAAATCTCAGTATCTTTGTCAAAAAACCCCAATCCAAAAATCGCGTCGCTTAAATAATTAAGTTAGACGAGTACAAAAAACGATATTTACGACTTTTCAAGTACAGCCCACATGAATCACAGTGAGTAACATTGGGGAATGAAACTTGGACAATGATCCCTTAAAGCTTCTATTGCATTTGCTATGTACTACCTATTTTCAGCACCATTACTTGCCCATGGAATTTATGATACGCTCTAATGAAAGCTTGACGTCACCTTTTTGGAAATGGTCAAGGTTATAGTATTTTGGTGCCAACTCAATCAACCACTGTGGTTTGATGTTGGTCACGGTTCTGATGTAGTTCTTGGACGTTAACACAAACTCGTTGTAGATAACCCATTCATTTTCGAAAGTCAATACCGACGAAGGGTGGATCAACACATCCTGGTTATCTTTAATGGTCAAGTAGTTATTTTTGTTGGCTCCTGACTTCTTTTTAGCTACTTGCATGAAGAAACCTGCTACTAATGCCTTCCTTATATTATCCCAGTAACTTCTGTCGTTAAAGTCGGTGGAAATCAATTTAATCTCGTACTTTTCCATGATTGACTTCAATTGGTTTCTGACGTTTTTAGCACTAACCAATGATCTGTAGTTCAAAAAGTGCTCTCTGCACCACTTGGCATCTTCACCGTTCTCCAAGAACTCGTAGAACACATTGACCAAGGTCAAGTGGTCTCCATCTTTGTGTGCAAAAGACATTTTCATTTCATCTGCCAACTTTCTGTTCTGAATAGGTCTGACAAACACATTTGGTACCGATAAACAAGATACAATAGTCAAGATTTCGTTGGAACAGTTGAATCCAACTGATCCTATCAACAACACTGCCAACATGGGATCCAAGGGGAAGTTGGAGGTTATTCTGCCCAATGGGGTCAAGTCTCCTTCGTCGCTAAGACAGTTCAAGTAGTTTAATTCTTCAAGAGCTCTCATCATTGTTTCAGGTGCAGGAGGGTCCATGAAGTCGAAATGTACCAAGTCATCAATCCCCAACTTCTTTAATTCTAAAACAGTGTTACTCAAATTTGATCTCAAGATTTCGGGATAACTCTGCTCAATCAATTCTTTCTTGAATGCTTCTTCGGTGTACAATCTGAAGCACTTACCAGGTTTGGTTCTACCAGCTCTACCAGCTCTTTGTTGAGCACTTGCTTTGGAGATAGGTGATACCAAAAGCGACTCCACTCTGATTCTAGGATTATACACCTTTTGCTTACTGAACCCTGGATCTATAACATACACAACTCCGTCAATAGTCAAAGATGTTTCTGCAATGTTGGTGGACACAATACACTTTCTACTGATTTTACCATTTCTGTTAGGTGGTGCTTTATCAAAAATCTTTTGTTGCTGGTGTGGTGGTAATGAACCATATAACGGGTAGACAGACATATCACCACATTGGTTTTCCCTAATAAGTTGATCAGTTTCCAAGGAAATTTTGGACACCGCATCTTCAATTTCCTCTTCACCAGTCAAAAACAACAAAATATCTCCTTCATCCTCAGTGGCGTGAATCTGCAAAACGGTTCTGATAGCAGCATCCAAATAATCTTTTTGGTACTCAGGGGTGTAGTATATCTCAACAGGATGTGTTCTACCAGGAACAGTCAATAATGGAGCATCGTTGAAGTAACCTTGAAACTTCTTGGCCTCTAACGTAGCAGACATAATAATAATCTTCAAATCCTTTCTTTTAGTTACCAATCTCTTCAACAATCCCATCAAGATATCGGTTGACAATGTTCTTTCGTGGGCTTCATCCAATATTATCACCGAATATCTGCTCAACATGTGGTCTTCCATGGCTTCCCTCAACAACATACCATCTGTCAAATACTTCAAAATAGTTTTATTACTGGATCTGTTATCGAATCTGATATTGTAACCGACCTCTTCACCCAATTTCACATCCAACTCATCAGCAACTCTTGCGGCAACAGACATGGCAGCAACTCTTCTGGGTTGTGTACAAGCAACCTGGGTACCTTGTAAGTGTGGCAAGTCGTCAAAAAGAACGAATTGGGGGATCTGGGTGGTTTTACCAGAACCAGTTTCACCAACAAAAACCATGATCTGGTTTTCCTGGAAGATTCTTAAGAATTCATCTCTTTGTTGATGTACAGGTAAGTTTCTTCTTGTTTTCAAGATATCAAAGTATCCTACACTGAAGTCCTTACCACTAAAGGGGTTTTTGGTGCCATCTTCTAGGATGCATGCTTGTTTGGCGGTAGTATTGTGTCTTTCAAACCTGGCAAATTCCCCGGCATCATGAAACTCTAATTGCTCCTCGTGTCTCAAGATCTTGTGCAGCAATTCTCTTTCAGCAGCTTCCGCCACCTGTTCAGCGGTTTCTAATTTCAATTTCTTGGTCTGTCTTTCCATGTTTAATCTCATCTCGTTTTTTTTCGCATCGATATGAGGGTGCTTATGTAAGGATTGGGTAATACTTGACAAGTAGAAATTTGACAAGTAGAAATTTGACAGTAGAAATTTGACAGTAGAAATTTGACATGTAGAAATCTGCAATCGAGAATTGTGTCAAATAAGTCATGTTGTTTGCTGCTGGTTCCGCCCTGGTATTCGAACGATTCTAACTTACATCTTGAAACTATTGCTACTTACATCTTGAAACTATTGCTACTTATTGCTATGAAAGCTAAAAAATAGAAGGTTTCCCCAATCAATACTCTTGTTACTCACTTGCAGCTTGAATGACACTATTCACCTACGCTTCAAAGCTCATAATAACTCATAAACAACCTCGAAGGCGTGTAATTAAACCGAGAAACTTTCTGTGTCGCACGATATGTCGCGGAGCACTCTTCCATTTTACCACCACTCCTGTGAAATATTTGTTATTAGACTTCAGGTATTTGCTGCATTCTTGTTAGAAGTGGTCAGTTATAGAAGATACTTGGAGATATTCATACGTATATATTCATCACAAATAATGAGTAAACTGGTTTATGATTTGTTGTGTGTTGCAAACTCTGCATTGCAGGTTTCGAAGTCCAGCTTGAACGTGGTTTGTAAGGATCTCAAAGCGTTTGCTGACACTCTGGCTGTTGTTCAACTCATTTGCAAAGACAATAGTAAGACGCTATTTGAAGATATGACCCTCAAGTCTGCTATGGCCAGAACTGGTCCCAAGACTCCGAAGGGTAAAAGACACTATTCCACAAAGGCTTTTCAACCTGATTACAATTTGACGCCAAACTTGAATCCTTTGAAACCAGAAAACAACCGGAATGTGGCCAAAACCGATGTAAAATCTGTCACCGAAGACGCAAAACTTACCCACTTGAACGCAAGTGAGGTTCCAAGCTCCAGATTATCTAGAATCTTTCACTACGGCTCTTTGGCTGCTGGCGTGGGTATTGGAATGGCTCAGCATGGGTTTAAACACTATACTCAGGAGAAATCTAATAAGCCGTTGACGTTGAAGAGCTTGATTTTGAATCCTGCCAATATCGAAAGAATGGCTAAAAAGTTCAGCCAAATGAGAGGCGCTGCTTTAAAAATCGGGCAATTACTTTCTTTCCAGGACAGTTCTATCTTGCCTAAAGAAATCCAGAAGATCTTGTTGAAAGTGCAGAACTCTGCCCACTATATGCCTTATAAGCAACTTAACACTGTCATGACTAATGATTTAGGTGACAACTGGAGATCAAGATTCTTTACTTCTTTCAATGATGTTCCAATCGCTGCTGCTTCTATTGGACAAGTTCACGATGCTGTAACTAAAGATTTGTCAAAAGTTGTGGTCAAGGCTCAGTACCCTGGTGTATCCGATTCTATTGATTCAGACTTGAGCAATATCTTGATGTTGCTAACAGCTTCTTCTTTATTACCTGCTGGATTGTTCTTGGACAAGACAATTGCCAATGCAAGAGTTGAGTTACAATGGGAATGTGATTACATCAGAGAAGCTCAAAACTTGATAAGATTTGGTGACATGGTGAAGGATTATCCTGAATTCAAGGTTCCTAAGGTCTACCATAACTTATGTGGTGAACATGTTTTGACCATGGAAAAGTTGGAAGGTATTGAAGTGGTTAAAGGTGACTGGACTCAGGACACAAAAAATTATATTGCTACCAGTATAATGAAATTGTGTTTGTTGGAAATAAAAAAGTTCAAGTTTATGCAAACCGATCCTAACTGGGCAAACTTCTTGTTCAATGAAAAGACTGGTAAAGTTGAGTTGCTTGATTTTGGTGCTGCCAGAGACTTCAGTGATGATTTCATCGATAATTATATTGAAGTTTTGAGAGCTGCAATTAAGCAAGATCGTAAGAAAATCGAAGAAATCTCTGTTAAATTGGGTTATTTGACGGGCTTGGAATCACCACAAATGAAAAATGCACACATTGATTCGGTGATCGTGTTGGGAGAGCCATTCTCCCCTTTGACCAATAACGGAAAGAAGTTCAATTTCAAGAACCAGACCGTCACAGACAGAGTTAGAGGTAACATCAATGTGATGTTGAACGAGAGATTGACCCCACCTCCTGAAGAAACGTATTCTTTACACAGAAAGCTCTCTGGTATCTTCTTGTTATGTGCTAGATTGAATGCAGAAGTCCCATGTGAGGAATTGTTTAGAGATATTATTGGATTTGAATCCAAGTAATGAATAATGAAGTAAAACCTAATACTTGTAATTAATATATACTATTTATGTACATCCTCAGCTAGCTAAGAATCTCTATGTTGTACAGGGTAGTCTTATAGACTATGCAAAATACTTTTTGACGATTTCGGAATCGTTATATCTTTGTAAGATAGCAATGGCTTGATCCTGTGGTAAGGCACTCAAGAGTTGCTTCAACGTGCCGACGACAGCCTCTAATTGCTCGCCATAAATTAGTCCGTTGACCAAAGGAGTAAAAAGGGCTTCGATGGTTTTAGGCAAGTTGGACTGAACCACAGGGTGTTGACCACTAATCAACTGGCTCAAAAAGAAACAGATATATTTGGCAGCTTGTTCGTTGTGAACTATTGGCAAGAAGCTGAACCATTGTGTTAACAAATCCGAAAAGTTTGGTAAGATTTCGTTGTATCTGGCCAAAATTTTAGTGATAGTTAAAACCATTGCTTCGGTAGCGTAAACATTTTCATCAGCCTTGGAGTCTGGAACTGAAATCATTCTAGTCATTGGTTGTAAACTGGAAACAACAAAGTCCTTGTACACTTCGATGGATCCAGCTTCAGCAATGTACCCAATGACGGTGGTGGCAAACTGTCTGCTCATCACATCCAGAGACTGCAATGATTCGCCAACAACAGGTAAAAATTGGTCTTTGTAGTTTACAGAAGCTTCTCCGCAGAACTGAACCAAGTCACTTATTATAGATAATCCACAGACTTTCAAGTTGGTGTTTTCTTCTTGGATTAACTGCACAGTTGTTGCATAGATTGGATTAAATTGACTCAAAAAATCATTGCCAGACTTCTTAAAAATCGAATGAATGACAGCATTGATTTTATCCAAAATCTCTTCGTCTGTGTATTCTTCATCTTCGTCGTCTACATCCTCAGTATATTCATCGTCGTCGTTCTCCTTGACCTTGACTCTTTGTTGAACTTCTACCAAGTTGCTATTGATGGCACCTGAAAGGTAATCGAGTTGCACTGATGACAACGCATTATTGTTCAACAATTCGATACAAGTCTTGATACAGGCATAATAAGCCACCAAAAGTTCTGGAACTGGTTCGGTACTCAAAGTCTTACAAAGCTTTTCACAAATCTGAGACCACAACTGTAAAGCTTCGTTGGAGTTAGGACCTTTTGCCAACACCACGCATCTCAATGTGGAAGACAAAGTGACAGCAGCAGAAGCTCTAACGCCATCGTGCAAGTAGAAATCCAAAGCTGGTAATGCAATACCAGCCAACTGGGTAGTCCAAGGGAAAAAGTCAGCCTTTAATTCTACAGCATAAGTATTCAACAATTCCATAGCATTCACCTTTTCGTCCAATGCTGCGGTGTGAACAGCAATATGTCTACCTGACAATTCAATGACATCCCATTCGTCACTAGCACCGTATTCTTCAGCCTCGTGCTCTTCCAAAATAGAAATATCCTGGGAGGCTCTGGCAGTAACCAACAATGATGGCAAGATATCTGGCAAGTATTGCACAAAATCCTTGCCAACCAATCTACAAATTCTAGCCCACGCCAGATCAAGTTGTTGTCTAACTTCATCGTCATCGCTTTGCAAGTTGGATTGAATATGGGCGTACAATTGAATCATTTCCTGGGAATTGCCAGCAAACTTTTCTTTACCCACCGCCAATCCGATCAAGGAAGAACATTCAATACATCTTCCCAATAAAGCTTTGTTATCATCGCCTACATCTGAATTCAAGACATTAGTTAACAAAGGCATCAAGGTATCATAGTACTTAATGAATTTCTTTTCTGCAGCATCAGCAATGGCTGAAATGGTGGTCAACACTTGTTCTTGGACGTACTTCTTAGGTGAGTGTAACAATCCCAACAAGTTGGTCAACAAATCATCCAAGTATGGCTCAATGACTTCTTTGGTTGCAGCTTCTGAGAAATTCACCAAAGCAGCAGCAGCGTGTGATTGCACTCTTGGAACAGATTTGTTGGTTAATCTAGAAATCAATGCAGGCAAGATCTGTGCCCCATTGTTTCTTTGAATTGTATCAGCAAAATCGGTGGACATTTGACCCAATGCATTACAACAAGCATATTGGACTCTAGGGTGATCATCGTCAATTAAAGGCAAGATCATATCCAAGATCTTGGGGATTTCGTTGATTAAAACCTCGGCACATCCTTCGGCTGCAGAAGACAAAGCCATAAGTGCAGCTTGTCTTTCTCTCCAGTTAGGACTTTGAATCATAGAGGGCAAGTATTGGAACAAAGGTGCTGCCAAAGAATTACCACCTAACTTCAAGGACACTCTATCCAAACTTTGTCTTGCAGCATCGTACTCCAATTCCTCATCTTCATCTTCGTCGTTGGAGTTGTTATTCCACTCGGCAGCATCGTCATCATCGATACACACTTCTGTCAACATCGACAATGTGATCAAAACTACCGCATGAGTGTAACCCTCGGAACGCTTACACATGTTAGGGGAGCTTTCAGAAAAGGTGGTCAAAAGTTCCAATGCGGCGTTTCTGGCACTGGAGTCGTAGTTTGTGTCCTTACAGATCAAGGAACAGAACTCGATTATATTAGAAAACATATCTCTGAACATCTTTGGAGCCACCATGACCAATTCAATCAAGCTTTCGATAACCAACGCCAACGAGGCATCTTGACCGTTTTGTAAAAACATAGGCAACGATCCCAATAAGCTAGGAAGTAATGGAGCCAAGTTTCCCCAGACATTCTTTGGCAACTGCTTGAAAAACTCCACAAAAGCCGTGGCTGATGCGATTCTGACATCATCATTGCTGTTGCTGAAAGACTGGTTGAAAATCGGGAGCAACTGTGTCAAATATTCAGGACCAATGATTTCTGGCGCAGAAGCAAAGATTCTGAAAGCAGATTCCACGATAGAAGGATTTGAATTCTGTGCAGCTTCAAAAAGAGCAGGAATCAACTCATCCCACTTAGTACTACCAGTGTATTCCTTGGCCACTTCTGATATACAGTCACTGAGCTTGTGTCTAACATTGTTACTGGTTTCGTTCAAAAACCCTGTGAGCAAGGTACCACGAATCTGGCGACGGGCCTGTTCACTGATTACGCCGATGTTTCTGTCGGTAAATTTGGTTAATTTCTGTGGTTGTTTAATGGCGATTCTTCTGAATAAAACTGCAGCAAAAGACTTTGAAAACTCTTCTTGGTTGTTGCAGGCCTGTTCTGCTAAATAAGTAAGCAAAATTTCAACCTGCTCGCTGGAAGACCATTGCTCCTCAAGCACCTTCTCGGCAACGGATCTGGTGTTGTTGTCACCTGAGGCTAGTCTAACAAGCAACTCCGACAAGTTCTGGTTGATTTCTGCCGGCAAAACTGACATGGTTAAAATTTTTTTCATGGTTGATGCGCGACTTTTAGATTGGAGGATTGAATCCACGATTTTTGTGGTGTTTGCCTCAGCAGGTATGGTTTACGAATTTAAAGTAGAACACCGTATTCTCCTGAAAATTTCGGTTACAATGACGTTTTCAAATCGAAATTTGGCCCCGATTTCACTGTTTTCGTACCCCCCAAAAATGCCTGAGGTAAGTTGGGTGTACGGGTGTAGACTTTTTCACTTTCTTATCAAATATTAAAACTGCAGAATTTGAAAAGTTTGGAAGATGTTGAAGGTGGGATTTCGACAAAAATATTGATAAATAGAAATGTGGTAGTTTATAATGAAAATTTAAGCCAAAGAATGATTCTTCGAACGAATAAAGAACTCAAAAAGCCGTAGATTCACGGACGATAAATATTCCAGAATCCAAAAATATTACACAAAGAGTCCACATAACGTTTATTAACACCACTCCAATCTCATAAAACTACTTCTTCAAAAACTACTTCTTCAATAAAACTTCTTCAAAATAAAACTTCTTCAAAATAAAACTTCTTCAAAATAAAACTTCTTCAAAAACTTCTTCAAAAACTACTTCTTCAAAATGGTAATCACATCCTCATCTTCTAACTCATGGGTCAACCCCACAATCTGGGGCTGGTGCTTCACACTGGTTCCATAAACTAACGCGTTTCTGAAGTCCTCCACCAAAGACTTGTGAATGGAGTTACAGAAATCCTCCACTGTGCATCTTTCGTTTCTCAACACCACAGGCTCCGAAAAGTCTGGCAACTTTCCTTTTGGCTTGGTGTACACTCTGACCAAGTTCAACTTCAGCCACATCATCTCCAACAAGTCATCCAAGTTCCATCCGTTACCAGAAGAGATTGGAATGGCATCAGGAATCTTATAAAGCAAGTCCAATTCTTGGATAGAAAAGGCATCGATTTTGTTCAACACATACACGGCAGGAATGTATTTTCTGTTTTTGATTTCAATGGCATCGATCAAGTCGTCCACAGTAGCATCGCATCTGATGGCTATGTTGGCGGAATTGATTCTGTATTCACCCATCACAGCTCTGATTTCATCGTTATCCAAGTGTGTTAACGGAACGGTATTTGTGATGTTAATACCACCTCTTTCTTTTTTGGTGATGATAATGTTAGGAGGCTGCTTGTTTATTCTAACCCCCATTCCTTCTAGTTCGTGTTCTATAATTTTTTTATGTTGCAAAGGCTTATTCACGTCTAAAACCAAAAACAACAAATTCACTGATCTGGCCACAGCAATAACCTGCTTACCTCTACCTTTACCGTCCTTAGCACCTTCAATGATCCCGGGCAAATCCAACATCTGGATCTTTGCACCTTTATACTTAATCACACCCGGAACTGTGGTCAAAGTGGTAAACTCGTATGCGGCTGCCTCTGAATGGGTACCAGTAAGTTTGGATAAAAGAGTGGATTTTCCCACAGACGGAAATCCAACAAACCCAACCGTCGCCACACCGGTTCTGGCAACATCAAAACCCACACCACCGCCTCCACCACCGGAGGTACCATCACTTATAAGTTCTCTTCTCAACTTCGCAAGCTTTGCTTTCAATTGACCCAAATGAAAGGACGTAGCCTTATTTTTCTGGGTCTTGGCCATTTCATCTTCGATGGCTTTGATTTTTTCTACTGTCGTCATGCTGTATCACGATTTCTGTGTTTTTTCCCGCCTTCAACCAGATTCTACAACTGTTTTGCACCGATTGTATTTCAGTAGTTAAAATTTTTCACTCTTCGCGATCCAGTAGTGAAAAATTTTTAGATTTAACATTATCTACGGTGTGAACTTCATATTTCAAGGATAGAAATGGCGAAGAAGGGAAAAAAGAGTAAGAACGACGACATCTGGGACGATGAGGACATGTACCAGCAGGAAGAGCAGGGTGAATTTGCGGAATCCAAAGAAGTTCTTGTTCCTGATGAAGATGGTCAAGAACCTCATGAGGATGGCAACTCCGAAGCTACTGGTCCAGCTGAAGCTACTGAAGCATCTGCAGATGATATTGGCGGTGATTTCTTGAGTTCTATCAGAAAGTCCAAGAAGAAAAAGGAAGACAAAGCTGAGGAAGCTAAGAAAGACGGACCTAAGATTTTATCCAAGAAAGAAAAGGAAAAGTTGAAGAAGGAAGCCGAAAAGCAAAAGAAAAAGGAACAGGCTGCTAAGAAGAAAGTGCAACAGGCCGAAAAGAAGGAACAAATCAAAGAAGCTAACAAGAAGAATGCTGCGCTTGCATCCGACAACTCTGCCTCTGGTACCCCAGAACCAGAAGAGGTAGAAGAAAAGCCAAAGCCTGCTGCTAGTAAGAAGAAGAAGGGTCCTCCAGGATTGGCTGCGTTGAAGAAGCAATTGGAATTGAAGAAACAGTTGGAAGAGGAGGCAGCTCGTTTGGAAGAAGAGGAAGAAGCTGCCCGTTTGGCCGAAGAACAAAAGGCTAAAGAGGAACAAGAAAAGAAGGAGGCTGCTAAGGCTGCCAAGAAGGAAAAGGAGAAGTTGAAGAAGGAGCAATTGAAAGCCGAAGGAAAATTATTGACCAAGAAGCAAAAAGAAGAAAAGAAGTTACAAGAACGTCGTAGAGCTGCTTTGTTAGCTGGTAATGTCCAAGTTGCTGGTTTGCAAATGGACAGAACCGAAAAGCCCAAGAAGGTTGTGTACACCAGAAAGAAGTCTACCAAGCCAAAGACATTCGTTCAAAACAATAAGGTCAATGATAAGTCCAATGCTAACGATGAAGACGACGATGTTGTCGATGACTGGGAAAACATGCTTGATGACGATGATGTTGCAGAGGACTGGGAATCCGCTACCAAGGAAGTAGAGGTCGAAGAAAAGAAAGAGGTAGAAGTAGAGGAAGAGGAAGAAGAGGATGAGGATGAGGATGAAGACGTCCAGGAAGTTGAAGAAGTCAAAGAGCAGGAAGAACAGAAGGTAAAGGCAGCTGAAGCTGAAAAGGCCATCAAACAAGCTGAAGAGAAGTCTTCAGAAAAGGACATGCGTTCTCCTATCTGCTGTATTTTGGGACATGTTGATACTGGTAAAACCAAATTATTGGATAAGATCCGTCAAACTAACGTCCAAGGGGGTGAGGCCGGTGGTATCACCCAACAGATTGGTGCCACATATTTCCCTGTAGATGCCATCAAACAGAAGACCGAGGTTATGACCAAATACGAAAAGAGATTATTTGAAGTGCCAGGGTTGTTAATTATCGATACTCCAGGTCACGAGTCCTTTACCAACTTGAGATCCCGTGGTTCTTCTTTGTGTAATATTGCTATTTTGGTTATTGATATCATGCATGGTTTGGAACAACAAACCTTGGAGTCGATTAGGTTGTTGAGAGACAGAAAGGCGCCTTTTATTGTTGCATTAAACAAGATTGATAGATTGTATGACTGGAAGGAAATTCCAAACAACTCGTTCCGTGATTCTTTTGCCAAACAAAAGCCATCAGTTCAAAGTGAATTTCAAAACAGATACGATCAAATCAAGGTTGCATTGGCTGAACAGGGTTTGAACTCTGAATTGTACTTCCAAAATAAGAACATGGCTAAGTACGTTTCTATCGTTCCTACTTCTGCTGTTACCGGTGAAGGTGTCCCAGATTTGTTGTGGTTGTTGTTGGAATTGACCCAAAAGAGAATGTCCAAACAATTGATGTACTTGTCCAAGGTTGAAGCCACTATTTTGGAAGTCAAGGTTGTTGAAGGTTTTGGTTACACCATCGATGTTGTTTTGTCCAACGGTATCTTGAGAGAAGGTGACAGAGTGGTATTATGTGGTTTGAATGGACCTATTGCCACCAATATAAGAGCGTTGTTGACCCCTCCACCTTCGAGAGAATTGAGAATCAAGTCAGAATATATCCACCACAAGGAAGTCAAGGCTGCGTTGGGGGTGAAGATCGCTGCCAACGACTTGGAAAAGGCAGTTGCCGGCTCCAGATTGGTTGTTGTTGGTGAGGATGACGACGAAGATGAAATCATGGAGGAGGTTATGGAAGATTTGACTGGTTTATTGGACTCTGTCGATACTTCTGGAAGAGGGGTCACTGTGCAAGCGTCTACCTTGGGTTCCTTGGAAGCTTTGTTGGATTTCTTGAAGGACATGAAGATTCCTGTCATGTCTATTGGATTGGGACCAGTGTTTAAGAGAGATGTGATGAAAGCCTCTACCATGTTGGACAAAGCACCTGAGTTTGCAGTGATGTTGTGTTTCGATGTCAAGGTCGATAAGGATGCTGAACAATACGCCAACGAGCAGAATATCAAGATCTTCAATGCCGATATCATTTATCACTTATTCGATGCGTTTACTGACTATCAAAACAAGTTGATGGAACAACGTCGTAAGGACTTCATGGAATACGCCATTTTCCCATGTGTATTGAAGACCATCCAAATCATCAACAAGCGTAACCCTATGATCATCGGTGTAGATGTGGTTGAAGGAGCAGTGAGAGTCGGAACTCCAATCTGTGCCGTCAAGAAGGATCCAGTCACCGGTGCCACCAACACCTTTATCTTGGGTAAGGTGCAGTCGTTAGAAATCAACCACAACTCCACTGATATTGTCAAGAAGGGTCAAACCGCCCAGGGTGTTGCTATGAGATTGGAAAACCCATCCAATGCCCAACCAACCTGGGGTAGACATGTTGATGAAAAAGACAACTTGTACTCGTTGCTTACGCGTAAGTCCATTGATACTTTGAAGGACCCGGCTTTCAGAGACAGTGTCAGTAGAGACGACTGGTTATTGATCAAGAAGTTGAAGCCGGTGTTTGAAATCAAGTAGTTCTTGTGTATGTAAATGTAATCTTATGTCGATTTTTTTTGCAGCCAGCGTGCGCCGACCGTCGTCTGAAAACCCGCACCGAGGTTGAAAAAATTTCATCCAATTGCAGTCAACTAAAATCAAACACAACGATGCAAGACTTACCACCTATTGGAGGATACGAGCCAGTTCAATGGAAAAGAAATTTGCCATCTAGAGGGTTCAGACCGGTTGTTTACTTCTGGCTTTTGACTGGATTCATGGGGTTTGGATTCTACAGATACTCCCAAGGGGTGGATGAACAAAGAGAGTTGACCAGAGAAAAGCAATGGGCCAGATTCTACTTGAGTCCATTGTTGATAGCCGAACAAGACAGACACACTGCCAGAAGATACTTCAGTGAGTTGAAGAGACAAGAATTGGTTAAGGAGTCCATGTCAGCAGAGACAAGAGAGAAGTTCGAACAAGAAATCTACCACGACAAATCCAAGTTACGTTTACCAAAATACACTGCCGGGGCCCCAGCTTCTGAGCACTAAGGCATAGAGGAACGATGAGATGATGTAATAAATATTGAGCATATCATGTAGTTAATACACTAGAAAACACTAGAAAAGTCACTAGAAAAAGTCACTAGAAAAAGTCACTAGAAAAGTCACTAGACAAAGTCACTAGACAAAAAGTAGCACGAGAGTAGCACGAGAGTAACACGAGTAGAGCACGAGTAGAGCACGAGTAGTACACTTCCAACCCGTGAAAACCAGCATACACTATAAATGCATACACTATAAACGCATAGCTCACGTAGGCCAATCTGCGAAATTACATTTCTTCATCAAACGCTGGAATAGATTATAGAATAGATTATAGAACTATCGCTAGAATATATAGAACTCATGTCAACTAAAGTCAACACCAAACACCAAGTAAACAAATTACTTGACGACTACGATTACTTTTTATTTGACTGTGATGGAGTGCTTTGGCTCGGAGACCACATTCTCCCCAAGGTATCGGAAACATTGCAGTTGTTGAAGAATGCAGGCAAAACCGTGATTTTTGTCACTAACAACTCAACTAAATCCAGACAAGATTACTTGAAGAAGTTCGGGAAATTGAACATTGACGGAATCAACAAGTCCGATATCTTCGGGTCTTCATACGCTACAGCAATTTACATCAAGAAAATCTTGCAATTGCCAGTCGACCAAAAGATCTGGGTCTTGGGCGAAGACGGGATCAAGCAGGAATTGGAGGAATTGGGTTA
Organism: Yamadazyma tallmaniae; assembly: GCA_030569655.1. NCBI lineage: Eukaryota > Fungi > Ascomycota > Pichiomycetes > Serinales > Debaryomycetaceae > Yamadazyma > Yamadazyma tallmaniae. Next base: position 182,987 of record JAJMLL010000017.1, on the reverse strand, counting down.
CACCACTCTTGGTGCCAACGATAGTGGTTTGAACTATAACGGAGAGTTTGATAACCAGCACCCACAGTTGAACAACTTGGATCCACAGGTCGGATGTGTGGTAGCAGGTTTGTGTATGAACATCAACTACTTGAAGTTATCCATTACCATGCAATACTTGTTGGCCAAAAACAAGTCGTTGCCGTTTATTGCAACCAACATTGATTCTACTTTCCCATCCAAAGGTAAGTTGTTGATTGGAGCCGGTTCCATTATTGAAACCGTGAGCTTTGCAAGTGACAGGCAGCCAGATGCCATTTGTGGAAAACCAAACCAGTCTATGATGAATTCTATCAAGGCTGATTACCCTGGGTTGGAGTCGAACCCAAAAAGAGGGTTGATGATTGGGGACAGGTTGAATACTGATATGAAATTTGGTAGATTAGGAGGTTTGGACACTTTGTTGGTATTGACTGGGATTGAGACCGAAGAGAAGGTGTTGAGTTTGAAAGAGGAGGCGCCTACTTATTACATGAGTAAGTTGGGGGACATTTTTGAGTTGACACAGTAGTGGATAGATTAGAGTATGATTAGATACGATTGATTTGTGTATGATTAGATACGATATTGTGATTTTGTATGATTAGATACGATATTGTGATTTTGTATGTGGTAGATTAGAATAGGAGAGTAGACTGGTAAGATATAGCAGAAATTAAGATTAAGTGGATAGTAGATTTAGAACAATGCATCTTAGAGTAATACATTAGCTTAGAATAATACATTAACTTAGAATAATACATTAACTTAGAATAATACATTAACTTGGCAGACGGTAGATTGAATAAGACTGTCGACTTGGAGAAATTGCAATACGATTAGAATTAAAACAGTAGAGCCACCAAAGTACAGTGCAATGAGAGTGGAATACATACAAATGTTCTTGATGCAAGTCCTATTGAGCATTCTCGTAAACCAGTCTGTTTCAAGAACCAGTCTGTTTCAAGAACCAGAGAATCCAAATCCATCATAGGTAATCTTGAAATTGCATGTTTGCTGCGGCTATGGCCATCCTAAAGGTACCGTAAAGTATTTCTTCCTATAAAGGTACCGTAAAGTATTTCTAGCATGATAACCATTAAACAAACTTCTAGATAACACAAAGTAATCCTTCATACTACTTCATACCTTACCCCCTAAGTTAACTAAATTAGCTTATTAATGTAGTATCTCACAACCTTATTAGACTTTGCAGTATAGAACACTACTAGATTACGATAGTAAAAATGTAAAACAGATTCATTACAGGAGTCAAAAAGAAATCACCAATAATCAACCTGTTACTATCGAACAATAAACAACAAACTAAAAAGCCTGGTGTCAGCTGCAGTACTTAATGTACAATTCATGAGCTAAGAGCACCGCCTATTATCATTAACCTCATCTCCAATGCTAAAAATAGTATCTTAGCTTCTACATTGGTGGTCTTTACTCCACCACCGTTGACTATTGCATATCTGATAACCTGTTTTATTTTCTTTGTCCGTTTTCCTGCCTCTAATATGCCACGTCTTGGGTCAGTTTATTACCCGAAAATTGCAATCCCACCTCCCCAACTCTGGCCCCCTGCCAATATCTCTACACTACTGCCACTGTTACTCTCCTCTAGCCACATGCTGCGAAATTACATTGTATTCCTACTTTAACCTATGACGTAGTTTCTGGTTGTCGAGAAACCGAGCACAAAAAAGGAGAACCAATCTCATTCATTTTCTACTCCAACTGTTTACCACTCGTCTTGAGGTATCCTTGCAGAGATATTACTCCGGCCCTCGACATATAAGAATATCCAATTGTTCACCGCTCAAGTGAACCCTTTTTGTATTTAAGGTTTCTGAATTCTTTTTGTCTGTCGTTTTAAAGCCGTGTGGTGATTTGTGACTTCTCCATTTCGACTGTTTTTTTTTATTGAACGATATCTTCCTTATAATCCAGTTGTACACTAAACAATTTATCGGTTCCCAACTTGTCATCACATCTTCATATCCACTCCACATTTACTCGTCAAATGTCTGAAGAGAAAAAACAACAACTACAAGATACTGAATTGGTTGCATGGCCAGTGTTTGCCGAATTGATCGCCATGGATGAAGACGAAGAAGGTTTTTCCAAAAGCTTGTTCCAGACTTTTGTAGACCAAGTACTAGAAACTTTTGACAAGATTGACCACAGCTTGAAACACAAGGATTTGGACGAGATAAGTGCTTTGGGCCACTACTTGAAAGGTTCGGCTGCTGCCCTTGGATTAGTAACAATATCCTCCCAATGTGAAAGAATCCAAAATTACGGCCACAAGGATAACTTCGACAACTTTGACCCTGAGCTTGAACATGATGCTACCAAAATAGAACCAAATTCCGACGATTATTGGGTCCTGTTGATAAAAGATGCTTTGGAAAAAGCTAGGGATGGCTTCGACAAGTCTAGACTTGCCCTTAGCGAATATTTTGATGACGACCTATGATATTCTGTGCTTTTATTACACAATCAAAGAACTCATGCACTTCTTGCCATAATTGACCTCTCCACTTTCCAAATTATGAACATTGAGTAAGAATATATGATAATTTGACTATGTACTATTATTTTATACTGGTTTCAATAAGCATAACTCCATATAATCCACATTGTACGGCAAGTAAGGTCTAAGCAATTCAGGTATATAAATCAATCTGCCAATACCATGGTTTCCTGCCGGATCAATTATTTGGTGACAGTATTGTTTTTCCCATTTGTCCATGACGTCTGGTTCAATGCCATTGGTTTTGCCAGAATTGTCAATGTAATAGTCACATTGTTCAAATGGAGTAATCATTAGCTCTGAGAACATATTCTTGTTGTTGAAGCCTTCTGGGGTGTAGCTTGTGACTTCGAAAATCGCCACATCTTCTTTGAAGTCACCTGGTAACAACCCATCAAACCCTGACTTTACAAACCTCAACCTGTGGTTCTCTGGGAGGAAAAATGAATTGGGGAAGTGATACCATTCTCTTCCAATGCAAACATTGGTTAATTGCGTGGCATTAGATGTTTTAAAAAGCTGTTGGGAAACAGTCAAAGGAGCACTATAATTTTCCACAAGGTCAATGGTTCTCAATACCGAAGCCACTACAACGACAATAATGTATCCTAACTTACATATTCTGGTAATTGTACCTGCAACTTGTTTAGATATTTTTTCTAATCCAGAATTGTATATGTCAAACAACTTCACAGTGGTGATTGCTGCATTGACTAATAGCAACGAATAAACTGGATACAAAAATCTTTCTTCCTTGTGTGGTTGAGAAAAAAATATCACTGACCAGATGACCAAAGGCATATTAACAAGGAAATACAGTTTGTTAGTTTTAAAGTTCAACACAACACCCAAATACCCGAAAAGTGCCATGACATTAAAATTCAACAACAAGTTCAAGATGTAGTAGTCAAATGGTTCAACTCCAAATATTTCTGGCCCTTCTCCTTCGCCCCCAAACACGTTATACAATACTATATTCAAGGGAATTAGCAAAAGCTTCTTGTAATAGAAGTAGTCAATTGTAATAACATTAAGCAAAACACAAGCCAAGTTCACCAAAGCTTTGACTGTAACATCAAATAAGGTTTTGAATTGGTTAAACACAACGTATAAACCCATTGGAACACCTAACACAAGTACAAACGGCCAGCCCATCAAACCACCAATCATAATACATGTCAAGCTGCTCACAGCATTTTCAACAGAATATTCTTTCAAACCATAGGCCAAACCAAGCGTAACACATTGCATAGCAAATGAAGAAGGCAATAACGCCACCCCAGCATGTGATATACCCGTAGAAATGGCTGTGTAGAACAAATACCATCTGGCTACTTTAATTGAAGCGTTCTTGCAAAGCGAACTGAACAACATGAACTCTGTGTATAATGTGCACAGCACTATCACAAATCTGATGAAGTAGAAATTATAGTAGGTTGGAACCGCCAAGTAGTCTATCAAAAGGTTCACCGGGTAATCCACTGCATAGTATGGCAACAAGTAAGCGTATGATCTAATGGCGAACTGTGGAGAGTATTCCCAAGTTTGTTTTCCAAACCCTCTGACCAACAAGTTCAACGGTTCCCAGTAATTGAAGGTTTCATCACAGTCTGGGATGATCATATACAAAGCCGAATAGACCTTGGATAACACATTGAGTGCAATGAGTAGATGGTTCATAGTGATTTTCGCGGTGGCCAATTTTCTGGTATCAAGTTACGTAATCTAGTAGTTGGCACTGGGACTTACCGGTGGTATTGGCCCAATTTACTACAAGAGCAAAGTAAAATCTCTAATAACTCTATTTAGTCCGTAGTTAGTATTCAATCTCATCAAAATAGGATCCACCTAGTCCTTCTTCAACATCGAATCACGACCTGGACCAGTACCAACCCATTTAACAGGAACCTTGACAAAATCTTCAATAAACTTCAAGTAGGTCTTTGCGTTTTCTGGCAACTGCTCGAAGGTTTTGATCTTGGTAATGTCAGTTTCCCAACCAGGCAACTCGACGTATTCAACATCAACCTTACCCAATTTAATCAAATCTTCTGGGAAAGATGACAATTTCTTACCGTTGTAGCTATAAGAAACACCGACTTTGATGGTGTTAAAGGTATCTAACACATCCAACTTGGTAATGTTCAAGTGGGTGTAACCGTTGATGGCACAGGAGTATTTCAACACAACCAAATCTAACCAACCACATCTTCTCTTTCTACCAGTGGTGACACCAAATTCAGCACCAATGGTTTGTAAAGCTTCACCTTCGGCATTCAACTGTTCGGTTGGGAAAGGACCTTCACCAACTCTGGTGGTGTAAGCCTTGACAACACCATAAACATTATCGACGTATTTAGGTGGGATAGCTAAACCAGTTAAAACCCCACCAATACCAGTAGCAGATGAGGTGACGTATGGATAGGTACCATAGTCCAAATCCAACATCAAAGCATTGGCACCTTCAACCAAAATCTTTTTCTTTTGTTCAATAGCTTGGTGGATGAAGTCAACTGCATCCACAACAAAAGGCTTCAACAATTCACGGTACTTTTCGTATTTGGCCAATTCTGATTCGGTATCGTAGTCAAAATCACCGTAACGTTTGAATCTAGAATCCACTAAACGATGGTATCTGGTCTTGAATTCCTCCCAAGCTTCAGGTTCATCAGAAACCAAGTGGTGGACTCTGATACCAGATCTGGAGGCCTTGGTGGAGTAGGTTGGACCAATACCTTTACCAGTAGTACCAATTGACTTCTTGGTAGTAGACAACTCAGCTTCCTTCAACTTATCAGTTCTCTGGTGGAAATCAAACACCAAGTGGCATCTGGAAGAAATGAACAATCTGTCTCTACAGTGCAAACCCTTCTTTTCCAAGTTTTCCAATTCCTCGAACAATGATGGAACGTGTACAACCACTCCGGAACCAATCAAGTTCTTACACTTTGGGTTGACCAATCCAGATGGCAACAAATGGAAGTCGTACTTGACATCCCCAACAACAATAGTATGTCCGGCGTTGTTACCACCTTGACATCTGGCACAAACATCGATATCTTCACACAAGATATCCACCAACTTACCTTTGCCCTCGTCACCCCATTGAGATCCTAACACAACATCACACATTTCTTGAGTCTAGTATTTACTTGAAGTATGCAAAACAACTATGGTTTTGCCTGATTAATTTATATGAACGAACTAATCCGTTATCCAAAAAAACCAATTTCACTTCTGTGGTCAAAGATGGTGATGGTTCGCGAAAGAGTCATTTAATTAAGGGGGAGTCAATTAGGTGTAATTGGGTCCGGAACACCACCGGTAAGCGTCAGAGGTGTTTGCCTGTGTGCTGTTGTTTTGTATTCGCCTTGATAGTTGTAGTGGTTTAGATAGATACCCGGTTTGTAGCATTTATTGGTACACGTTTGTTTGCTCAACGCAATTTTAGTATAACTGTTTTAGACTATAACTGTTTTAGACTGTAACTGTTTTTAGACTGTAACTGTTTTAGACTGTAACTGTTTTTAGACTGTAACTGTTTTTAGACTGTAACTGTTTTTAGACTGTAACTGTTTTTAGACTGTAACTGTTTTTAGACTGTAACTGTTTTTAGACTGTAACTGTTTTTAGACTGTAACTGTTTTAGACTAAAACTGTTGGTTTTATAATTTTTACACAAAGAACTGTTGGTATGTTATAATTTTCACAAGAACTGTTGGTTTTATAATTGTCACAAGACCTGTTGGTATGATAATTTTCACAAGAACTGCTAGCATGATTTGAAAAATAACACTGCTGGGTATTGCTTAACGTAGGTGAACTCTAAACCTTGATTTTGTACCGGATATTGAAGCAATTTTGGTTCTATTTTGGTAAACTGATTTGACGTGCGTTTTGGCTGCAAATAGTTATTTTCTATTGAAAAGAGTATTAAAGGGAACGAATACCAGTTTGATAAACCTCCAACAGTTTTGGGGTACTGTAATGACAAGTATAGGGTTATGTTATTGTGGTTATTGTATTGTGGTTATTGTATTCTGAAATCGTATGGCTCCGAAGTAGAAGTATGTGTAATTTGCACAAATTGAAAAAATTGCCATTAATGATTTGAACCTGTTTGTCCACTTCTTTCTCGTCCTTTTGCTGCTATTTCTGCTTATTTATTCTTTTGTATCAGTTCACTTCAATAACATCGTTTTCAACCTCACGCATTTTCTTCAATGAGTCAAGAACAGTTACCAATCCAGATTCCTACATTCCCACCTTTCACGCTAAGATCGTCGTTAATTGACAAAGATCCGGTGATATGGGCTCATCTTCTTGAAGCTTATATCCAGCTATTTAAGTTTCTCATGGAGGATAACTTCCAGCATGTTACTGTAAAGTCCAAACAGCAGTTATTCCAATTCTTGAAAAACTATCTATATGAAACATATGGAGAAAAAACAAAGATATTTTCTTTGGGTGCCATTAATCCTGATATTCGTAACAATGAAGCTGAGTTGAAACTGTTGGTTTTCCAATTCTTGAAGCTTTATAGTATATTGAAAATGAACCTCATAAGTGATTCCATCTGGCATATGGTAGGTATCTACATTGAAGGCAACCAGAGTGTTATCAGAGGCTTAATCGATGGATCCTTCAAATCCAAGTTCAATGATAACAAGAAATCAGCAAAAATCAACTCCATATCATCTTTGCATGCCTTCCTACACAAAAGGTTAATGAACAGCCAATTCACAGAACAGGACATGGGTTATTTAACCCATTTACTTGGACAGAGTATAACTGTTAAGAGCATCACTCTAAATTTGGACGGAAGTAGTAAGAACACTCCCAAATCAGTTCAAAAGAAGAAATCCATCGAATTTGCCGAAAAATTTGTGAATAAAGACTGGATGGAAAAGTTGGAAAAGTTATATGCCAATGGTGCTGGCATTCATAGTAAAATTGCAAAGGATATCATGGTTATTTCTTTGGTTAGTTTGCCGGCTGCCCAAGTAGCGAGACTATTGTCTTCAATGGGTATTAACGAACCTTCTTCAATGATCTCAGCTCCCTTATTAAGTTCAATTGTGATTTCCAAGGAGTTCAATGAATTGATACCTGTCCATGAAAAGATTCCACATTTGATCCACAATTTGACTTCTGGTGCATCAGATGTGAAGCAGGAACATATTGACACCTTGATAGGAATCTTTCCAGATTTGACTACCGGAAAAGCAAGAGCCATTTTATTGGAAAATGATGACAATGTCGAATCTGTGACCAACATTTTGCTTGAAAATCCTGATCTAATAAGTTTTATAGAAGAGGCAAACACCACTGCAGCCCCACAACAACATGCAAAACCTAGCGACGCAAACGCTAGATTCAGCTCAGATAAGTTGTCATATGCTAAGATGGATAAGAAAACTCTTGATACTAAAACACTCAAAGAAAAAACAATGGTTGCAGCCTTAAGATTGATGTACGAGTCAGATGAAGACGAGCCAGACGACACATATGATGGTCAAGACGCTGGGGTGCCAAACGAAGGTGACAAACAAACAGCCAACGCTAAACCCTTCAGCAAAGAAGAAGACTTTTTTTTCAGTATCTTCAAAAGAGATGGAGCCGAACCGTTTGAAAAGACTAGTAGAAACAAACCATTGCGAGCCACCCTTAAAAAGGACACCAGGTGGTCAGATGAGCAGATTGAAGGTTGGTTTAAGCAATTATTGAAATCTCCCCGCAGGTATAAGCTTATGGAGGAGAATTATATGTTTGGGGATGGAAATCCAAATAGAATCCTGAAAAACATGCTTGATCAAAGTGAAAAAATCAAGTGTGAATCTGGTTCTGTAAATGACACTAACATTAAAGCGACCAAACCTGAAAAGTCTAAACAAGTCATAAAGACTCCACACAGCCATAAACACAACCACAACAGAAAGTCTAAGCAGTCAACAAAGTCTGCCAGAGTAGAAGGAGTAAATACTTGATATAACGTCTCTGATAAAACATACGCGGAAATTTGTAACTGTTTGCACCCTGGACATAACGATGTTAGCAGGACTTTTTATATTTGACAACAAGGGAGATGTATTGGTATCCAAAATATACAAAGACGGAATCAAAAGAAATGTGGCCGACGTGTTTAGGATCCAAGTAATCAACACCAGCTACAAGGGGAACTCCAAAGAAGTTCGATCACCAATCCTAACTTTGGGGTCTACGTCATTCATATACATCAAATCCAACAAGGTATGGATTGTCGGAGTGTGCAGATCCAACCAGGACTGTGCCACGGTGCTTGAGTTTTTGCATAAGTTTGAGAGTTTATTGAAACTATTGATTGGAAAGGAGGTGACAGACGAAACCGTAGTCAATAACTTCTTCCAGATATACCAAATATTAGACGAAGTCATTCAATTTGGATACCCTATTAACTTGGAACCAAGTTATATCAAGACCATATTGCCGGATGTCAACATAGGGGAAGCAAGGGGCTTGAGTAGAAGAAAATCCGGCCAGTTTTCATTGAGCCATTCCAACAAGAGTAACGAAGTCTTGAATAACGCCTTATCTACCATCACCTGGAGACAACCTGGAATCAAGTACAGAAGAAACGAAATTTTCCTAAATGTCGATGAAAAGATAAATGTGTTGATGAATGAGCAATCTGAGGTGTTGAGAGCATATGTGGATGGAAAGATTATGATGAAAACTCATCTTACAGGAATGCCTGAATGTAGATTTGGGCTTAATAATGACCAAGTGGTTTTGAAGGGGCTTCCTGGAAGAAGCGACAGTGAGCATTACGAAGAGTCAAGCGATGTGGTTGCTCTAGAAGACTGTAAATTCCACAAATGTGTTGAATTAGATAAGTTCATATCTAACAGAGTAATTCAGTTCATTCCTCCTGATGGTGAGTTCCAATTGATGACTTATAATTGCGTACTGAACATCAACTTGCCATTCAAGGTCAATGCACAGGTACAGCAAATGGGAACTAGAAGAGTGCAATACAAGATTCTGATTCTGTCTTTGTTCCCTTCCAAAACGTCATCGACAAATGTGAATATCAAAATACCAACCCCTGATGGTGTTTTGAACCACTACACATCTACTTCTCGTGGTAAAGCAAAGTTCCACCCCGACGAAAATTTGATAATTTGGAAGTTGAATAAAATGTTTGGAGAAAATGATTTGGTTTTGACAGCAGAAATAGAGTTGACAGAACTAGAGGGATCCAAACTTATCAATTGGACAAGGCCACCCATCAAGCTAGAATTCCTCATTGACATGTTTTCCTGTACTGGATTAACTGTGAACTACTTGAGAGTGGAAAATGCCAATTATAGAACGGTGAAATGGGTGAAATATTCCACTCAGAGTGGCTCTTATGACATACGATACTAGTTAAAATACATGCATATCCAATAACCCTTCCATTAGTCAGTAGATGCTGTTTTATACTCGAGAACGGCTCTGTTATGCCTGTAATATTCCCCATACATACAGTGCGAAAATTTTGTCTCATCTCATTAATTACCCATGAGAGATATTATTGTGTTGGGTGGATCCAGCAACCCAAGTTTGACCCGTGCCATATGTCGTAATTTGACTATAGAACAAGGGATCGTGGATAGCAAGAAATTTAGCAATGGCGAAACCTCAATTGAAATCAGAGATAGTGTCAGAGAAAAAGATGTGTTTATTATCCAAAGTGGATGTGGTGATGTTAATGATAACTTCATGGAGTTGTTAATCACTATTGCTGCTTGTAAAACTGCCAGTGCAAGAAGGGTTACCGCTGTGTTGCCGTTATTTCCATATTCAAGACAACCAGATGTACCCCATGCTGCTAATTTGACAGGAGCGCCTTCTGTTGCAACCAAGAAAGATAAGTATACGTTTGAAAGTGTACCAGGTACCCCTAAGCCTTTAAAATTTGAATCCAACGATATTTTTGGTTCCAACCCACCCCCATTAAACTTGGAAAATAATGTTTCCAACAGCAATTTGTTGGCTAAAGCCATTACCACCAATGCATCCTCCGTCAACTTCCAATCAAATAAATTACCCAGCGTGGATATTTTTGGAAAGACTGAAAGTGGATACAAGCAGTGGATTGCACAGAACGGAACTTTGATTTCTAACCTTTTAGTTACTGCAGGTGCTGATAGGTGTATTACTATGGACTTGCACGACCCTCAATTTCAAGGTTTCTTCAATATTCCAGTCGACAACTTATACAGCAAGCCATTGTTGAAACGTTACATTATAGATTACATACCCAAGTATCAGGACTGTGTTATTGTCTCTCCCGATAGTGGGGGAGCCAAAAGAGCTATTGCTGTTGCTGACGCATTGGGATGCTCCTTTGCTTTAATCCATAAAGAGAGAAGAGCCAAAGCATCTAAAAGTCCACCTTTGGCCAACTATAACTCACTTTCATCCACTCCTATACTTTCCCTGGCTAGTTCCATCAATTTAATCAACAGTGGTGCTATGGTAGCCACCACCATGTTGGTTGGACACGTCAAGGACAAGGTGTGTGTGTTAATTGATGATTTGGTAGATACTTCTTACACAATCACCAGAGCTGCTAAACTATTAAAGGACCAAGGTGCTACTAAGGTGTATGCATTGGTGACACATGGTATCTTCAGTGGAGACGCTATTAATAGAATCAATAAGCTGGCAATCGACAAGGTGATCACCACCAACTCCGTTCCTCAAGGCAACAGTACCGCTATTTTGGGTGACAAAATAGAGGTGTTGGACGTTTCTAGGATTTTGGCGGAGGCAATTAGAAGAATTCACAATGGGGAATCTGTGTCAATGTTGTTTGATCACGGTTGGTAAATAATGTAAATAAAAAGTGGTATTTCATGCATTTCTCACCTGTAAATACTGTTTTTCCAAGAACCCTACTTTCTACGGGGAAACTAAGACCTCTACTGCATATTCATTCCGTTTGGCCCCTACTGTGGAGAAAACTAACTGTAATGGCTGCAAAAAGCCTTAGCAATTCCACACTCGCTCTTGAATGCAGCAACTGTGGTTTCCAATAAAAATGGCCCAAAAGGAGAGTCACCGATAATAGCGCACTTTTTCCACTACCATAGAGCCGCCTGGCTAACCGGGGGTCAGTACCTTGGACTTGTGTGGAAGATAATGGGTCATTCTCCATGTACATCCTCCACACCCAAGAATTACCTGACTGTTTCAGTTGCAATTAGGTTACGTAAACAGAGGGGTTAAAACTGGCAGAATTTCGGTGGAACCTTTTCTGGTCAGTGAAAAATCCGAAATCTGGGGAAACTGTTTTTTTTTTCTTTCACTGAAACATGATTCATACAGGTTATTTTTGTACCACAGTCACGGACGGTGTATGTGCTGGCCGTTTCAAATCACCTTCTGTTAATTGCCTCCAAGAATTTTGCCAACAAAAGCTATCGCTTCGGTAATACTATACCGAAAAACTCATACTCCTATTATTATTACCGTCTTTAGCCAACGCCTGCAAGCTCTGTATCTATCTACCTTATTCGCACCCGAAGCCTAACACTCTATGGGTCTCCACCCTTACACTCCTCTACTATCTTCTGCAGAAATTACCGTTTTAGTGCCTGCTGTCGCCAACACCTACCATTTCACTTATTATGGAATTGCCAACTCAATACACGCCTGCACATAATTATGTCGCGTCGTTGGCTCATCACGGGTAGTGTCGCGCCTGCACACTGCCCAACATCCACAAAACCAAATATAACTCAAATGATTAACTATATAAGCACATCCATTTCCACCGCATATGCTCTTTGAAACTGCTAGACTCCATAGTTTACTCGTTATCACTGCTTTTTTTTTAACACTTGTTAAAGTGCTGGTTTTATCTGTACCAAACATATAAACCAATCCCTCCCCCGCAGCTTTGTAAGGGTGCATAATTACTGCTAGTATAGAGCCTATACTAAATATCTCCAAAAATGTCCTTGGAACAAGACCTCCATAGTTTGTCGCTCAAAAAGGTGGCTTCCAACTCCTCTTCCATCCATTCCTCCATGAGTGCCAGAAACGATTACGTTAGTAGTCCTTTCATTGGTAAGAAGGAACAGTTTGACCATGTGTTGGATATCTTGGATAACAACGGATTCATTCCTGAAAATTTAATTGAGTCAGAAACCAAGTGGTTTTATGAAAGCTTGGGAATTGATGATGTTTTCTTCGCCAGAGAGTCCCCTGCAGGCATTGCCAACTTGATTCACTCAGTGTACTCCTCCAAGGTCCAAGCTTTTGCTAACTTGGATTTCAACTCCAAGTCTCCTTTGATTCAGTACAAGCGTGAGGACAGTGACAATGCTGTTTACTTTGTCACTTCTAAGATGGATGATGAAAACGTTGGTGAAATGAACTTTGAAAAGGTTATTGACGATAAGTACATTGATCCTTCTAGCTCAATTGACAACAGTTATAGAGCTGAGTTTTTCCAGACCACTCTTAACTTCAGATCTGATGTCTTATTGTCCGGAATCTTTGAAAAGAACCCAGAAGTCTTGAAGAATCAATTGATCAAGTGCTACTTTGTATACAAGAACACCTACAAGTCCAATTCCAGTACAACTTCCAACGACATTGAAAAAATAGGTGACTCTACTTTTTTGAAAATTGCCTCCAAAAACACCAAGCAATTGTATCAAGAAGTCATCAACAATGTCTTGCACACTACTGGTCCTGTGATTAGACACTATCCTGTTGAAGACTCTGAGGAATTCAGAGTCATCATTGGTTTCAGACAAAAGACTGCTCCAAGATATAACAGTGCTTTGTCTGACTTGACCAACTACTACAACTTGCAAACCTCAAGAAAGTACATTGAGCAATTCAGCAATGGTGTCACCATCATTTCTATGTATATCAACGCTAACCACTTGAAGAAATCCAGCCCAATTGATTTGTCCATTTACCAAGTTATTAAGGAAGCTTCTTTGTTGTACACCATTCCACAAGACTACTTCCACGACATCTTTGTCAACGGTAAATTTTCCATTCAAGAAAGTATCTACGCACATTGTGGTGTTATCTTTGTGACTCATTTCTTGAACAGATTAGGTCCAGAATACAACAAGTTGACTTCTTTATTGGATCCTTCCAAATCAATTCAACATGCCGAAGTATTGAGCAGTTTGAAAAAGAGATTGAGAGCTGAAACCTACACTCAAAGTTTTATACAAGAGGTTTTTGAAAACAGAATTGACATTGTCAAGAAGTTGTACAGAAACTTTGCTGATGTTCACTATATCAGAAGTTCTATGGAAAAGACCTTGAGTTATCAAAGAATAAGTCAAATTACTCCATTTGCTAACGAAGAAGAATTCGAAAAGTTGTTGAACAGAGAATGTTCTCAAAACGAGCACCATATTTTAGTCTTGAAGGCTTTGTATGTGTTCAACCAGTCAATCTTGAAGACTAACTTCTATACTTCTTCCAAGGTGGCTTTATCTTTCAGATTGAACCCATCTTTCTTGCCAACAACCGAATATCCTGATACACCATTTGGTATGTTCTTCATTGTGGGTAGTGAATTCAGAGGTTTCCACATCAGATTCAGAGATATCGCTAGAGGTGGTATTAGAATTGTTAGATCTAGATCCATTGATGCCTATAATGTCAATGTTCGTAACTTGTTTGATGAGAATTACAACTTGGCAAGTACCCAACAACGTAAGAACAAGGATATCCCAGAAGGTGGTTCCAAGGGTGTTATCTTGTTAGATCCAGGAATGGCACAAGATAGAGCACAAGCCAACTTTGAGAAGTATATTGATTCTTTGATAGATTTGTTATTGAAGCAAAATATCCCAGGTGTGAAAGATACCTATGTTGATTTATACAACAAGCCAGAAATTTTATTCTTGGGTCCTGACGAAGGAACTGCTGGTTACGTTGACTGGGCTACCTTACACGCTAGAGCCAGAGGAGCACCATGGTGGAGATCTTTTACTACTGGTAAGTCTCCAGAAATTGGTGGTATTCCTCATGATGAATATGGTATGACAAGTTTGTCTGTCAGAGCTTATGTCAACAAGATTTACGAAGAATTGAAAATTGATAACTCTAAGATCAGAAAACTTCAAACTGGTGGTCCAGATGGTGATTTGGGAAGTAACGAAATCTTGTTATCTAGAGAAGAAAACTATGTTGCCATTGTTGACGGATCAGGTGTCATTGTGGATCCAAATGGATTGAATAAAGAAGAATTGATCAGATTGGCTAAAGCCAGAAAAATGATTGATAATTTTGATGCCTCGAAGTTATCAAGCCAAGGTTTCGTGGTATTGGTCGATGATGTCGATAAGAAATTGCCAAATGGTACTACTGTTACCAGTGGTGTTGCATTTAGAAATACCTTCCACTTGAAAGTTGGTGAAGTCATAGGTAATGATGCCATTGACTTGTTTGTCCCATGTGGTGGTAGACCTTCTGCCATCGACACCAACAATGTCCACGAATTGATTGACTCAAAGACTGGTAAATGCATTATTCCATACATTGTTGAGGGAGCTAACTTGTTCATTACTCAACTGGCCAAGATGATTTTAGAAGCTGCTGGTTGCGTTATCTTCAAAGATGCCTCTACTAACAAGGGAGGTGTCACATCCTCTTCTTTGGAAGTTTTAGCTGCATTGTCATTTGACGATAAGGGATTCTTGAACAACATGTGTGTCAACTCTAAGACTGGTGAGGTTCCTGTATTCTATCAAAACTATGTCAAGGAAGTACAATCTATTGTTGTCAATAACGCAGAGATGGAATTCAAATCTTTGTGGGAATTGAAGAAGAAGACTGGTATCACCTTCACAGAATTGTCAGATAAGTTATCTGTCACTATCAACAAGTTAGCTGATGAGTTAGCTAACTCTAACGAATTATGGAACGACGACACTAAATTCAGAAACGCTGTGTTATTGGATAGCTTGCCAAACTTATTGTTAAATGAGGTTGGTATTGAAAATATCTTGGCCAGAGTTCCAGAAACCTACTTGAAGGCTTTGTTCGCCTGCCACTTGGCTGCTAAGTTTGTATACTCCAGGGGTATTGACTCTAACCCAGCCAAGTTCTTAGAATTCATTTCTTCTATTAGAAGAGAATTTGTTCAAAAGAACTATCTTTAAACATTTCTTCGTTTGCAATTAAATAAAATAGGAAATTAACTATAAAATAGAATAAACGGTTTTTAGTCTGAAATATGAAGTAAATAGTTAAATATCATTTTAGATCCGGTATGTTTTCTATTGACTATGTACATGTTTTTTGTTACTTGGACAACTTATCGACAATTTTCTTTCTGTCATCCACTTCTTCTTCTACTCTTGACATTACGTAATCGCAACCAAATGCAATCACAAGCGTCGATGCACTGATATATAATCTTGTCTGGAATGGCAAATTCATCCATTTCTGATAGAGTCCTGACATTTTAGAGTCACTTATAAAATCCAGTTTTACTTCGTGAGAAAATTCATTGGTACTAATTTGTGCGATGGTCCAAGATGGAGTTACCAGTTTGTGAAAGATTACTGGTATTTAAAACCGAACTTCCTTCTTGTTGTATTAAATATCACCCTTCTGATAAAACAATTCTTTTCATTTCTACTTATAAGTTGGAAAACGAAGTCAAACATGGCACTGTAGATATATACAGACACCATGATGTCAACCTGATTCCTGAGAAGACCAAAAGCTACAAAACTACTGCTATCTTAGATTTAAAAATCAAAAGTCATTTGGTGGCAACTGCACATTCTGATGGCGTAGTTATACTATGGAATTTTTCTATCGAAGATTTGGAACTTACCAAGGTCAATGAAATCAAAGTATTTGAAGATACTGTGACTTCGGTTCTTTTCAACAACGATAAACTAGTGGCAACTAGTACAGATGGTTCCATTGCTATAATTGATCTTGCTACCTGTGAGTTTGAGTGCTTGCCTACTACACATGACTTGGAGTGTTGGATTAGTGAGCCTGGAGAACTAGGTGAATTATCCAATGTACTCTTCACGGGTGGAGATGATTCCAAGTTATTGGCCCATGACTTGCGTTCAAATGAAAAAATTTGGAGTATTGGAGGTAGATTTCATGAAGCTGGAGTTGTTTCGATACTAAGTGCTAAAAAGAACTGGAACTCGCTGAATCCTCATCATTTGTGGACTGGCTCTTATGACGATAACCTCAGGATCTTGGATTTAAGATTATTGGACAAGGAAAACCCTAGCTTAATTCAGGGTTACATCCCTAAAATTCACCAGCAAGAAAACTTGGGTGGTGGTGTATGGAGATTGATTCCATCTGAAAGTGATAACAGAGTATTGGTGTGCTGTATGTATGATGGTGCTAGAATTGTAGATATCAAAGATGACAAATTTGAAGTTCAGAAATACTTCAAAGGAGACCATGAAAGTATGTGTTACGGTGGTGATTGGAAGGACAGATGTGTAACCACTTGTTCTTTCTATGACAACGTTATCCAGGTATGGAATCCAGATTCATAGACATATTTATTAAATCTGTTGCGTTTAAAAATCTTATATATTATTTAGCTGAATGCACTTAAATCCAACGGAACAGACGAGCCTCTACCACTAGGGTACAACTTTGTAGTTCCATTTTCACCGAATCTTCTTGGATGTGGAATAGACTTGGAATTCGAAAACTTGAATCTAGTTGAATCTTCGATTTTAATTCTGGAACCAGAGCTAGTTCCATTTCGTCCTGAAGTGTTAATAGTATATGCCAGAGCAGAAATCTTTCTTAATGAGTCTCCAGCAATTTGTTGTTGATCCAAATCTGAAGAACCAGGAGGTGGTGGTGGTGGTGCGGCTTTCTTGTATGGCTTTTTCTCGTAGTTTGATGGAGCAGTTGGTGGTGGGGTGTTTGGAAAGGGTGCTGTAGATGTTGTTGGTAATGGCGGTGCCATCGAAGGTACAGAAGGTGGTATAACAGAAGGAAGAGAGGGGCTTTCATCTTCAGATCCAGTTTCAAAGCCTGAGCCAGAATCATAATCTTCTTCTTCTTCTTCTTGTTCTTCTTGGTGCCTTGATACTAATGGTGCACCAAACACCGCTGGCATAGACGGTGCTGACGGTGATTGAGTTGGTACCCCATTTGCAGTAGGTAACTTTGGCGCTGGTGGTACTGCTGTTGGAAGTTTAGGTGCTGGTGGTACTGCTGTTGGAAGTTTAGGTGCTGGTGGTACTGCTGTTGGAAGTCTTGGTGCTGGTGGTACTGCTGTTGGAAGCCTTGGTGCTGGTGGTACTGCTGTTGGAAGTTTAGGTGCTGGTGGTACTGCTGTTGGAAGTCTTGGTGCTGGTGGTACTGCTGTTGGAAGCCTTGGTGCTGGTGGTACTGCTGTTGGAAGCCTTGGTGCTGGAGGTTCCATAGTGGGTATTCGAGATACAGGAGTGGCTAAGTTTTCCCTTGAGGAAGTTGAAGATTTCACCTTAGCATCATCTACAACAAAAGATTCATTTCTTCTGGCATTGATTTCAGCCAAAAATGGTAAGCCACCTGCCATTGGGTTTGGCGCCATTTGTGATGTTTTAGGCTGTGATGTTTTAGATTGTGGTGGTGTTGGTGGGACGTTCATAGAAGGTAATGGTGGTGCTGGTGGTGGGACACTGGTTGAAGGTAAGGGTGGTGCTGGTGGTGGGATGCTCATTGAAGGTAAGGGTGGTGCTGGTGGTGGGACACTGGTTGAAGGTAAGGGTGGTGTATGATCTTCAAAGGACGATGTAGATGATATAGAACTTCCTCTGAGATGTCCTGCTTTTTTGGGTCTAGAAGGTGGAAGCTTCGGGACTTGTAGGCTTTGAGTTGCAGGAGCGAGGGGTGGTCCTGAAGCAGGAATTGGTGGGCCAGAAGAAGGAATTGGTGGTCCTGACGAAGGAATTGGTGGTGGTCCTGACGAAGGAATTGGTGGTGGTCCTGAGGAAAAAGCAGGAACATGGCTCTTTTTAGGACGCCCAGATGGAATTGAAGGTGGTGTTACTGGAATGCTGGGTGGTTCAATTTTAGGTAATGTGGGTGGAATTGCTTTAGTAGGTCTGGAAGGAACTGAGGGGCTATTAGAAGCCATTCCAGGAATCTGTGGAGCCGATTGAGGAATTTTTGTTGTTCTGTTATCACTAACTGATCTTAACTTGGGAATTCCACCTGCAAACAAGTTTCCTAGTTGAGGAGGACCAGGCACAATTCCTGAAGGAGCACCTGAACTTCCTGAAGATGCTCCAGAGGAACCTGTGGACACACTTGGTGCGGTTTTGGCATCTAGCACCGGCTTTGACTTATCTACCGTGACAGCTTTTTTCAATTTCATGCCTTTTCTGATATCACCCAAGAGCGCTTCTCTTCCAGGAGTACTAGCTGGTGGAGGCATTGAGTTAGTTCCCATATTAGGAGGTGGCGGTGGAGGAGGTGGTCCTCCAAATCCACCAGGTGGTGGTGGTGGCGGCGGTGGCGGTCCTGACATGTTACGAGAATACTGTGAGTTGATCCGTGAACAATCGTTTCTATTTTTTCGATTGCAAAACGCGAACTAATGACTGCAAATTTGTTACTGCAAATTTGTGATGCAAATTTGTGATGTGTTTATTGCTTGTTGAAATATCTATAAAGAAATCTGAAGTGTGAGGTTGTCGTAGCCAAATAACCAGGGACCGATGGTATGTCTAACCAAGATCATGGTTACACCAAGAACTAGTTGCTGTGCGAGGATTGACATACATAACTTATCTTCCCTCATTGGGCCAAACCATACAAGATTGAGGTTGATGATAGTCATGTTTGAAAAATGAGAGATTTCTCCGTTTGTTCTCTTCAATTGAATTAACTTAAAGGTGTTGAGGATTTTGAGCAAGTAAGTTGCAATAGAATTCGTTTGTGGAGTTAATTCACCAAAGCTAGGGTACATCATGTCATCTTTGGAATTGTATTTAGGTAATCTGTGTCTTGGGCATGGAACAATATGAAACAATTGAGGAACGGAGTAAATGAAGTTGATGATCTGTGGCAAGAAAAAAATCAATAAGGTTTTGGAGAAATGCCCCAAAATACCCACAATAGCGAACACCATGCCACTAAAGTAGCAGTATGTGTCTCCTACAAAAACTCTTGAAGGATACCAATTGAACCTTAATAAACCAAGACTGACCCCTAAAAACGGAACAAGGAATATCAAGGAGAATAAATGTGACTCGTATGGAGCACTACTCGGATCTAAGGTCATCAAATAGCACAAATCATTTAGCAAGAATATTATTGCCAACACCACAGATTGGCCAACCTCCAAACCGTTAATTCCAGCTAATATATTGATGGAATTAGGACAGAAAATGGAAATCGAAGACATGTAAATGTAATAGAATACTCCCAAATCTAACAACTTTGGATTTTCCTTTGGAACCAAAAAGTCGGTGGATAATGTGCTAAAAGAAAGTCCCGTAATGTAGGTAACAAAATGGTTACCTAGCTTTATTATCTCATTCAATACTACCAACAAGGTGTCACCCAAACCTAAAGGAATGTGGGAAGTAACAAATCCTGGAATAACAACAGAAGTAACGCTGAAATCAACGTAATACACTATTAATAATGGCAATGAGGCAACTGCAGGTAGGAAAAACTTATGTCTCCATCTAATATCAAACAAGTCGTCAAATAAACCGATTAATATCGTACCTTGTAAGCATATAATGGCACTCAAGTACTGCGATAACTTATTGTGTGGAAATAAGCTGGTGTTATCAATAGACTTGTACTGCTGCAAATAGTTATTTGTCTGGTAATCGTCATTCGACAAGTTCAGGTATGACACCAAGTATTTGAAAAAAACGAAAGGAATCATTCCAAACATCAAAAACAAGTAGGTAATGGCACTAACTACTCCCATGGTTTCTGGAATCTCCTTTGGATCTCCCAGCTTAGACATATCTTTACCTTTGAGACCGATTTTGATAAACAGATTTCCTACTTTGGGTATAATTGCCACTGTCAACAAGTATCCAAG
This sequence comes from Yamadazyma tallmaniae, assembly GCA_030569655.1. Taxonomy (NCBI): domain Eukaryota; kingdom Fungi; phylum Ascomycota; class Pichiomycetes; order Serinales; family Debaryomycetaceae; genus Yamadazyma; species Yamadazyma tallmaniae. Next base: position 162,366 of record JAJMLL010000017.1, on the reverse strand, counting down.
TATACTGAATGCTATTGCTGTCTGTATAGGATGGTTCGGTGTTATCATCGACACCGACAATACCAACAACGACAAGTTCAAGATTCTTCCAAACATGTTGTGAAAATATTGAATAATTCGCGATTTGGAGAGTTTCATCCATCATGAAACCGTTTATTACAGGGCATGAGGAGTTGATACATGATATCAAATACGACTTCTACGGTAAACACATTGCTAGTGCATCATCAGACCAGCATATTAAGGTGTTTGACCTTGATACTTCAACCAATTCTTGGGTTTTGAATGATCTGTGGAAAGCACACGACTCACTGATAGTGAAGCTCAGTTGGGCACACCCTGAATTCTCCAGCTCAAAGATATTGGCTTCGTGTTCTTACGATAGAACTGTCAAGATATGGCAAGAACAACCTGATGAATTACAGGGATCTGGTAGAAGATGGCTCAAGTTGTCTACATTGGCCATTGAATCTTATGGCCCAATTTATGATGTTACTTTTGCACCAAACCATTTTGGTTTGAAGCTAGGTTGTGTGGGAAGTGATGGTGTATTTAGAATATATGAAAGTTTGGATCCGTCAGACTTGACTTCGTGGACACTTACTGTTGAAATACCCATTTTGAATCAACAATTACCAGCCAAAAACTTGCAAAGTACTTTCTCAATTGAGTGGTGTCCTTCCAAGTTTTCATCCAGTGAAAAGTTCATAATTGTTGCATTAGATCAGGGTTTCATCTACTCTTCTGTTGAATCTTCCAAGAAAGAATCGGATTTAGATGAAGAAACTGATAAACCTGATGTTAGGTACAAGAAAATATGTAATTTACCAGAACATAATGGATTGATAAGATCTGCTAGCTGGGCACCTTCGATGGGAAGAGGTTTCCATCTCATTGCAACTGGTTGTAAGGATGGGTATGTTAGAATCTTTAAAGTTGTTGAAAACGCAAAATCATTCAAGGTTGAGACTATTGCTGCCTTGAACGACCACAAAGGTGAAGTGTGGAGAGTGAATTGGAATTTAACTGGCACAATTTTAAGTAGTGCAGGTGACGATGGCAAGATAAGACTATGGAAGTGTAATTATTTGAATGAATGGAAATGTATGAGTATTATTAACAGCAGCAATAGAGAAGAAAGCAGGATTGAAGAGGAAGATATTGAACCTCCTAAATAGAAATGTATATTATAAAACTTTCTAGTCTTCTAACTAAGTTTTCTAGGTTTCTTTTTCAACTTTGTGTTCTTGTTAGACTCTAATTTGTCCCACAAAGCTTCTTCGTCTTCTTCGTCACTTTCGTCAGTTGTCTTTCTTCTTTTATTAGCCCTAAGTTCTTCTTCAGTTGGTTCTGGTTCTTCGTCATCTTCTAGAAGTATAATATTGGAAATTTGTGTACCGATGTACGCCTTCACAACAATAGCTCTGGTCTTAATATCAAAGATTCTGAGGTACCTGTCCAAACCACCACAGGCAACATATTTCTCGTTAAAATTGTAAATTGCATGAGTAGCACCAGTGTTTGCTCCTTCAGAGAATTTTCCTAAAAGTTTAACCGATGCTCTAGTCAATTGGCCAGAAGTAGCAGTATTTATCTTTGTGGCTTTGGAATCAAACTGAGTCAACGAATATTTGGCAATCAAACTAGTAGTGTCACTCAAGATAACATCTTGATTGCTGTTACACAATTCAAGTTGAATTATAGGCTTGGTACCTATTTTGAAATCATGAAGTGGTCTATCGGCAGTTGTATCGTAAATTCGCAACTGGCCATACTTCGTGACAGTAACAAGGCTATTCACTGCCAAAAACCTTGCTGATTTGATACTTATTGGTACTCTCAAATCTAAATGATTATTTGGAACATTCTTGAATGACTTAGTTATTTTCACAGTTAATTTTGCTGCTACAAGCTTCTTTGGTTCTTTCTCAAATATCGACAATATTTTAATATCATTTTCTTCACCACCAAAAGCAAATTCTCCATGTTTAAATGGGTTGTGAACGAATGTGGTTATTAATTTAACTTTTTTGTCATATGGAATGTTGAATTCTTGAAACTTAAACAGGGTTAAATCAATGATATAGCACTTGTTGGTTTCAAATGCCACTATCACTGCATTAAATTTAGAATAGTCAATCAAGGCTATTGGTTTGTCTTGGGATAAAGGGATACTTTTGATGAGTTTGAAATCATCTTCGGTCTTGTTCAAGTCATATATACACAATTCTCCGTCAATTCTTAACGTCACAAGCATCTCATCTACCTTGAGCATTTCAATAACTCTCTTATTTAATGCTGCCGCCGGTTCATTACAGACCTTGTTAATTGCTTCTGGTTTTATTCCTTCCTTTTTAGAAGTATCTGTACCTTTGGAACAAATAACTTCCTTTACCAATCCAGTTTCATCAGATGTAACTAAGACCTTCATTACTATAAGTCCAAAAAAATTCGCTGCGATGAGTTGAAATTGTAGACCAGGTTAGCTTTAAAAGCCCATACTTACAAATTAAAGGAAAAAGCTATTAGACCAACTAAAGGATTTTATTCAAAACCAAATTTTTAGTTGGATTGAAATATACTTTCACATTTGAAAGAAATTCAGATACTTCACTACAACAAACAGAGGATGGCATACTCATGCTATTTGTAGTTTGTTTATGTGATTATTCATTCAACAAAGATCCGTGATAGTTTAGTGGCTAGAATTACCGCTTGTCGCGTGGTAGACCGGGGTTCAATTCCCCGTCGCGGAGATTTCAATGCGCCGGTAGTTTAGTGGTAAAATATATGCTTGCCATGCATGTGTCCCTGGTTCGATTCCTGGCCAGCGCATTCTTTTTTTGCTTTTTTGATGAACTTTTAATTTGATAACCCAAGGGTTGCAAGCCATTTTTCCATGCTCTAGACTTTCCTTATTGTCCTTTATTGAAAAAAGAAGTGATGAGACTTGTTACTTCTTTTAAAGAAATATCTTTTTCATTCACAAGTTTTGCAAGTTTCACATTGTTTTCAAATGTTGAAACCTGACTTCATAAATTCAAGAAAAAGAAAAAAAAAAAATAATTAAAGGGTGTTTTATTAGTGATTCTATTATAGTCTTCATAAGTTCATCCAAAGTATCACCCCTTTTTCTCAAGTGTCTTGTATATCATTTTGCAGCCAATTTGACTCCACAAAGGTTCTGCGAAACAAAAAACTTGATTAAATGTTGCTCAGACAATATGGAACAAAGGCGGTACAAGACGCTTTTCGGGCTTCCATGTCAAGAGTAGCTAGTCAAGCTATGGTTTTAACAGCTGGTATACCTAAGGCACAAAGTTCATATAGCTTACATGGACTGACACTCAGCTCGGTGTGTTCGTTATCTGTATATCCAAATCCATTGTTACAATTCAATTTACATTTACCAAGTTATACTTCCTCAACATTACATGACAACAATGGAATAGTTGCAATTCACATTATGCAACCAACATCCAAGGGAAGTCAAACCGGAAGGATATTTGCCAGAGGTGTTAAAGTAAATGATGGGAAGATGATATCCAAAGGTGAGAATGAAGATGGAGAAATATTTCATGAAATGACTACACCATTTAACAGCATAAATGAAAAAGATTGGAAGTTTCACGATGTAGGTAAGTACAAGGTTCCTATTCTTAATGATAGTGAACGTATATTTATCTGTGAAAAGCATAGTGTGTTTGAAGTAGAGAATCATGAAATTTGGGTGGTAAAGGTCTTGGAAATTATTAGTAACACTGCAATTAAGACAGGTGGGTTACTATATTTCAACAGGAGGTTTCATGGTATTGGACACTCAATAAATGAATAGGAGGTTTTGTAAATAGCAATAGTACTTCACGTACACCAATAAATTTATCTAGAGAAACTTGTTAGATTTTCGTTCGTGTATTACTTCGTTAACTTTTGTATGTCATTTACAATTTGGTCATTTTCGTTTTTAACTTTCAATAATATGGTATCAAACTTATCATTTATAAGGTTGGATCTCTTTTTTAACTGTAAAAGAATCGAGTCTTTCAAGCAGTTAATATTGTAGTTCAATGTTTCAATATCACGTTCGGCCTCCTTGATTTTACTCAAAACCTTGTCAAGTTTGCCTAGTAAAACATTCTTATCATTCTCAGTAGACTTCAACTTCAATTTAAATTCATTAATGGAATCGTTGTATTCATCAATGAACCTTTTCATTTTAGATATTTTATTCAACACCTCTTGTTCAGCTGTATCCTCTTCGAGAATCTTCAATTCAAACTCAGCCGACTCTTTCTTTATAAGAATAATATCAGCTTCGAATTGCTGTATCGACTGTTGTAAGCCCTTCAATTTCTTCAAATTCAATTCATTATTCATCTTGTTCTTTTCTATTTTATCTTTCAAGATTTCACTGTTCTTCTTAATTTCACTCTGTCTTTTATTCTCATCTTTTCTAAAGTCTTTCAAGATATTTCTTGTCTTGTTTAAAGAATCCAAAGTCGACACTAAACTAAGTCTTAATGTCAGAATGGAAGATACATAAGGAGACTCCCTTAGTATAGTGTTGTCACTTGAAGAAATAGTGTTCACAATCAAATTGTTTAAAACATGTTCATTCTTATTCAAAACTTCGATTTCATATTGTGAATTAGGTGATAATGCATAAATTAAAATTTCGTTGCCTTTGATTTTGAAATATTCCCATTCCACTCCGTTAATTTTGATCGCCAAATCTGAGGCATCTCTTGTTATATCTTTCACTTTTATCATGATCCTGGTATCGTCAATGTATTTCACAATCAATAATAGCTTGTTTTGAACTGAAAAATCTAACATGAACTTTTCGTTGTTATTCTTCAATTTTGTCAACTTACCTTGAAAAATACTAGAATTCTTTAACATTACTTTCACCACGGCCAATAAAGACCAAAAAGGTTGCATTATTGATATATTCTGATCAATCATAAGAGTTGAATTCTTGCTTAGCTTAATGGAAGGAGGACCAAGATGGTATCCTGATCCAGCATTGAAATTGAGCGAGCTGGAAGATCCGTTATGCAAACCACCCAAACCTGCCAAGTTAACATGGCTGCTATTTGCTGTTATGTTATGGATTCCGCCACTGGTAGTTACATTTGCACCACTATTCGGAGCATTACTACTTCTGGAGAATAGTTTCAAGACAAAAGTTTCAAAATTTTTAGCTGAGATTGAGTTTGAAAGTTTGAAAAAACATCTGGAATTTGAAATTGATTTGGGAATTGAAATATTGACGACTTTGAACTTGTTTTTGGTAAGGTTAATTGTCGAGGTACTACTAGTGGTATGCTTCAACGATATAATTGGAATTGTCAATTCAGAATCATTTACAGATAATGTAACAATGTCTTCTTTGGCTCTGCCACTTTTCTTGAACTCCACAGGGATATTTGTATTTAAGTTGTTCAATTGATCTAAATTATTTGAAAACTTTTTTAAGCCTATAATTGAAAATAACGAATTCAACTTGATCGTAATGACATTGATGCATAGTTCATAATAAAAAAAATTCAAAATTGCTTGATTATAATGAAAATTTGAGTCCTGGCCATATTTCAGCTTCTTCATATTTCCCAAAACGCTGCCAATTCCCTCAACATAGAGCCGGCTTTTGTAGCTGTAATTAGCGGATTGTGAGAAAACCTTTGAAGAGAACAATGACTTGATATCTCCCAACTTCAAAAAATTCAACATGATTTTATAATTAAGGCAGTTGTTGACCGAGTTGATTATTATGATGATCAAGTAGCAAACTAACACCTTTAGAAAGCTGTTATTTAAAATCTGATCATTCAAGCCTTTGCTATGGGTTACTTTGGATATGCTATTATTGGAATTTGACGAGATAATCGAGGATATGGAATGCTTGTTGTTTCCTATCAATTCTGTAGCCAATATTGTTTTTGCTAGTAAATCAATAGTTTTTAGAAGATTTGTGTTGAACAAGTTTATTATCACGAGTAGCAACATCGAACCAATAAAAAATAATTGGATAAATGAATGCAATACTTTGGAGTAGTTCAAGCTTGAATTCAAGTTTAAGTTCCACGAATCATCGAAATCTTTATTCTTAAAAGAAACATACTTCAACAACAATTTACCACTTAATAGTTTTGTTGATCCAGACAACGTGTAAAGAATCAAAATGATGGCATAGACATATGAAGGCAAGCAATTTAAAATCAATATCAACGATATCACGTCTCTCAAAGACGTTGGAGGTAGAATATTTGAGGTTGAATACGTCATTCCTCCATACTATACTTAAAAAATTTTCCACACTAGTCAAATTTCCATCGACAATTCTAGCATGTTAATTTGGTACGCGCGCGACCGGGTGTTTTATTGTCTTATGCTGTTTTTAACCTAATTGGCCTTAATTACGGCCAAACTCAAACAAATTTCTACTGTAACCAAGACAGCATCAAAACCTCTTAGACTTTATTGTAAAAAAGCTTTAAGGACTTCATAAGATCTTCAGTACGATTTAAAGAATGAATAAAGTTCATTTGTGTTTCATCTACCATGTCATTATCAGCCATTCTGATTTCTCCATTGCTAATAACAAATGGTAAGTTAACAGCAATGCCATTGAAAGCTCCACTAATAGATATGGAAATATCGTGGCCTTTATTGTATGATATGTCCTTGATCTCAACACACAAGCCGTCGTCTTGGACCCTGTCATCTTGGTTTGACGTGGTTTTTTGTAGAAAGTCTTCCAAAAAGAGATCTTCCCCATTGCCATATACGCCTGCCATAGCTTCATTAGCATTGGTACCATTATCATGGCTCAGGCTACCCAAGGAGTTCAAGTTAAGCATTTCAATATTGGAGGTGTTATCTGCCAATTTAAGTGATTTCTTCAAATCATTCATTAAGTTTTCATTTTCATTTGTTGCTTGCCTGTTGGAGCTTTCGCTACAAACAGAAACAAGTTGGTCAAGAATGTTTGTTAACAAGAGTTGATTACGGAAAATCTTAATAAAGGAAGGTATGTCCACGAGTTTCTTGATTGAGATTTTGCTAATTGGAACAAACTTGGAGTGGATCTCACTCTTAATAGACACATTCAGTTCTTCGTGCAGTAATAAAATTTCCTTCACATCGTTGATTTTTTCATAGAAGTTGAACCCAGAAATTTTAACTTCTTCAAAGCTATTGATCCCAATGAACTCTAGTATATTCACTGGTAAATAAATCGGGTGATTCAAAGTTAAGGAAAGGTTCCAAAGTGGATGGAATTTCAAGGAATTCTCTTCATAATTTCCCAATGTGCTTTCATTTGCATTTACTGCAGCACTAATGCTATTTCTTTGTGCAGTGGCACCAATAGTATTAGGTCTTAAGTAAACATCGTCAGGAAAATTAAACTGATAATTTCCGTTTATCAACTCCCATGTGTGTTCTTTCAAGTCTCCAATATAATCAACTGCAGTTGAAAAGTTGGCAGAATCAATGTCCAACAAAATATTGTACAGTCTTCCCATAAATAACCCATCCTTATTAAGTTGAAGGTCTTTGAATTTAAGGTTCTCAGAATCAGTCTGAACCAATTGCTGGTATTTATTATTGATGAATTTGAAATCCTTCCAAAAATCAACATAAATTCCAATTTCCGATGAAGTGGAAAAGGAAACTTTGCCTACTGAATTTGTTAATCCTTGATGAAGAAGGAAGTTATCATCCACTGTCTCAGCTACACCTTGAATTTCAATCTGGTATAAACAGTTCAACAATGCTCCCAAATGATGATTGTAACTAAACAAATCAGTGGAAGATGTGGATAACTTGTCTAAATTAGCAAGGAATTTGAGGTTTTTTGGAAACTTATTAAGCAATGGTTCTTTTAGGTTGGAATATAATATATTTTCTATTATTGGAGCATTTAGTAGGGATATATTTTTGTTATCGAAAACAAAATTCACAACATTCAAGTTTGATTCTATCTGGTCTATTTTAGGCATCTCAAAAGTGCTTTTACTTGGATTTTGGACACTATCCACATCTATCTTCGAGTCATTATGCAATAGTGGAATTTCCAGGGAAAAAGAAACTCTGTAAATATTTGATTCCACAAAATCAATATCAACTAAGATAGATGTACCTGCGATCGATAATCTCTGGAACTTTAAATTATTTCCCATTTCATCTTTCAATGCCTGTTCAGAGCTATGCGAGTAAGCATCTGTATCAATGAAAGTATCAAAACCGAGTTGTTTGGAAAGCCTTTGAACCAAGTCTATCGAGACTTTAAAATTCAGCGAGTAATCGTATAAGATGGTCAATGCCTTGTCCAAATCTGCATTGAAGTCCAGCATTATTTACTTTCCTACACAAACAAATCCTTGAAAATTTTGAGAACTCAGAATCGAATTTCGCATCAAAACTTTTCAGTCAAGTGCATCAGAATCTTACGTAAAATGGTGGAACTCAGTCCAGAGATTCTTGTATTGGTGGATCCAGTTTTGGATCGCTTAAGACGTCAGCAGTTGCACGGGGACCGTGTAATTGCTTTAGAAATGTCACATTTGTTGATGAGAGTCATTTCTGCCGCGAGATGGACCAACCCTTATGACTTGATTAATATCATTAGGGCAGTTGGTAAAGCTTTGACAAAGGCCCAACCAAAAGAAATGATTACAGGAAACATAGTGAGAAGAGTTTTGGCTATAATAAGAGATGAAATAGATGAAGAGCGTGATAAGGATAATGCTATGATGAGTTCGATATTCAGTTTGTTGTCTACTCAGAAAACAGAAAAGAATTCCAAGAACTATACTGCTCTGAAAAAACAAACCAGCGACTTAAGAAGTATCATAATCCAGGGTATAAGAGACTTAATTGACGAGATTACAACAGTTAACGAAGGTTTGGAAAACATGTCGGTGGACTTGATTCACGATAACGAAATTTTATTGACTCCAACTCCAAGATCAGAAACAGTATTGCATTTCTTGTTAAAAGCCAGATCAAAGAGAAAGTTCACTGTTTTAGTGACGGAAAATTATCCTAATGACATTGAAGTAGCCCAAAAGTTCGTGAAAACTTTGGCTGATCACAAGATCGAAACTGTCTTGATTCCAGATACTGCCGTATTTGCAGTAATGTCTAGAGTGGGTAAGGTCATAATGGGTGCCAGCTCTGTATTTGCTAATGGTGGATGCATTTCTACTTCTGGTGTTTCAAATGTTGTGGAATGTGCCAAAGAAAACAAGACCCCAGTTTTTTCTGTGGCAGGTTTGTTCAAGTTGACCCCTATGTATCCATTCAACAGAGATGATTTAATAGAGGTGGGAAATTCTGGTAAGGTTTTGGACTACTCCGATTTCAAGTTGATTGATAATGTGGATTTGGTTTCCAATCCTTTGAATGACTATATTCCACCTGAACATATTGATATTTATATTACCAACATTGGTGGATTTGCTCCATCGTTCATTTACAGAATAGTTTTAGATCATTATAAGCCAGAGGATACACACTTTGATTAATATACATTAATTCCGGTTTTGCGGTTCCAGCTTTGTGTTCTCTATGAAGTAGTTGGACAAATTTTTCAATGGAGTTCTTTTTTGTTTGAAATTCATTAACTCTGAAACCACATTGAGTGGTTGTGCTTTTTCGGGAACCTCTTTGGTTTCAAATAACCTTCCAAAGTGTAGTTTCCTATTCTGTAGAATCATTTCATCGATCTCAACCATCAACAAGTTTAATCTTTCCATGCTAGATTGCTGTGGTAGCAAATCACATAAATCGATTTCAGGCAAATGGACACTCTTATTCAACTCTCCATACAATAGTTTGGGACTTTTTTTCCTTCTACCCAAAGAAAAGGTTCTGCGTAGAGTCAGTTCCATGGTTGCAAAAACCGATTTTGTGTAAACCTGAAACAGTTCAGATAGAAGGTGCAAGGAGACCGCGTATTAGGAGTATATTAAAGAACAATTCCTTGGAATATCGTACAAGAGAAGAACAAAGATTTCATAGATTCACATCTCCAAGTTAGTCAAAATTGACATGCAAGTGAAGTATTTAAGTAGTACATTATGCAGCGAATTGAAAGATTCTATCAATAAAATTCTAATCTAGCTTCTGAAGGCGTCAACTGATGTGTTCTTCAAAGACATGTTGATAAAGCTTTCGTTATCCTTGTGGACCTTTGGAACCCAAATTTCAACGTTTCCATTATTAATATCAGGAATAATTTCATCAAACTTCACCAATTTGTCGAACTTAACATTGCTTTCGTAGTTGCACACATAAATATCCTCACCAAACTTATCGACTTTCTTCTCTGTGATCTTCAAGTTCAATTCATTGGCTTCCTTATTGAAGTCGACCTTCAACTCCTTTTCATTGATTTTGGCATCCTTGAAGTGGATCACATATTTGTCGGACAACTCCTTTAATTTAACATCGTCAAACTCGTTGTACAAGTTTTCTTTGAAAACCATTTGCTTATCGTTCAAGTCCTTGTAAGCCTGGGCTTTTGGCAATAAATCATCAGAACTGAAGTTATTTGGAGCCATGTTCTTTCTAGCATTGGGCTTAGCCCATTCACTATCCTCAAAGATGGATTGACCGTTGGTTTCTTTGGTAGCCATTTTAATTATGTTAGAATCAGAAAGAAATTACTGGATTTAAACTCGATTCGGGAACGTTGATTTAATGATGACCACGGATGTCGCACGACATCTTCTTCTAACATTTTGCTGCTTGCATTGTTTTCATCAGTGGTACTTTCAATCTCTCTCTGTACTCTCGTGTACGGGTCTGGGTTACTATCTAGAGACGTTAATCATTAATTATGTACATACGTGGCATCAATTTTGGCCAAAGATGGTCCAAGATTCAATCTCATTTTTCTTCTATAAGCAGTAGGATTCAGAAGCTGAACCGGATTACCTTCAAAGTAAACAGTATCCAACTCTGGTAACTTGCCTAACTGTTGATTTATTTCATTGAAATCAGAGATCTTGTTGTAGGAACACCAGAAGTCAGTCAACTTGACCAAGTGAGACAATCCTGACAAATGTTCCAAGCCATTGGATGAAAAATCCAATACTTGCAAGTTGACATTGTTTTCAAGTCCTTCAATAGTCTTGATCTGGTTATTTGCAACATATAATTCTTCCAAATTAACCAATTCCTCCAATCCTTCAAGCTTGGTAAGTTTATTGGCTTGTATAGATAAGATTTTCAAGTTATGTAAACTATTCAAGTTTTCAAATTTCGAAATTCTATTCTTACCCAACCACAACTTTTCCAAGTTAACTAACTTACTTATGACTTCACCAATTATTTCGATCTTATTACCACCCAACTCCAAGTTCTTCAATTTGGTGTTGGTTTCCAAGTTCTTAATTTCTCTGATATTATTCTGAACAAAGTAAAGGTTTTCCAAATTCACCAACTTCTCAATGTTCTTGATGTTTTTGATCTTGTTAAACGACAAATCCAAGTTGGTCAACTTGGTCAATTTACCAATATTAGATGAGATGTGGTTGATTCTATTATCGTATAAGTCTAGTTCCTCTAAATTCTCGGTTAAATCGGTGACATCCACAATAGATGTGATCAAGTTCTGCCTGAGACATACTGATTCAAGCTTGGGGAATCTGCTCAACTTCAAGTCCTTCAAAGATGCGATCTTCAAGTGAATGAGCTCTAAGTAATCAATATCCAAGTCATATCCAGCTGTCAACTCAGAATCTGCCTCGATGGTTTCTACCTTGGGATCTGGTATGATGGTTCCACGATATTGTACAGGCAAGGGTTCATTCTCGTGGTGTTCACCCTGGGGAACTTCTTCTTCTTCCTCATCGTCTGTATGTGAGAAAAATTCTTCTTCATGTTCTGGGATCTCTTCCTGAGGGACCTCTACTTGTTTCTGCTCATTCTTATTTTGCTCTTGAGTCATGATGTTGGGTAATTTGAGAATTTTGTATCCGCATCATTATGGTTGTAAAGGTATTGGAAGTACCACAAAGAATGAAAAAATAGTTCATGACAATCGAAGTTATCAAAACTTCTGCTTCCACAAAAAATCAAGAGCTTGCGTTTGATTACCAATGAACATCACGTTACAGGATTGAAAGATGTTTCTTTACTAGGAATAATATTAAGTTTACTGGGATTGGATGTAGAAATAGCCCACACAAATATTCGTATATTTACAAGTAACCCGTTTTTGAGATCATGTCTTACACCTAAAGATTCTTTTCTTCTTCGTAGATATAGTCAATAGCTTCACCAACAGTCTTGATTTCGTCAGAGATTTTGTCAGGAATTTCCAAGTCAAATTCTTCTTCCAAAGCAACCAAGGCTTCAACGGTATCCAAAGAGTCTAAACCCAAGTCCTTTTGAAAAGAAGCATCGACAGATAATTTGGATTCTTGCAAAGCAGCAACGGTCTTCAAAGCTTCAAAAGCACGTTGAGTGACTTCCTCTTTGGTGATTGGAGCAGCAGCATAAAAACGAACTGGTTGAATTCTCAAAGCGGAGGCTCTGATTGGCAAAGCATTAACACGGACGGAACGAATAGCACTTCTGAACATTGTTGATAGTAATTGAATATCTCCAAAATTTAAAAATTTTTACTGGTGAGAATTATTCGTTAGTTTTCGCGGCTTACATAACATTTACAAATAACTAGCATATATTACCAACTCTATTTCTTGACCATACTTCTCCAGTTCAAAGCAGTACGTTTATAGCCCTTGGAAATTCCACTCAAGTTAGAATTGTTGGCAGTGGAGTTCTTATCTGATGAAAGACTGGAAAGAGCGGAGTTACTTGAAGCTCCAGACTGTCTTGAATTAGATTTGGTTAACCTAGAACCATTGGTAGAAATACCATTAGTGGAAATGCCATTGGTAGAAACACCGTTTGATAATCCCGAAGCCCCGGAAATGGAACGTTTATCGTTCACAATTGGCTGCTGTTGTTGGTAATGAGCAATATTGTGATTGTATGCAATATTGTCGTAGTCAGTAGAAATCTTCAAGTCTTCAATTTCTTCCTTGAAGTTCTTCTCATATAATTGAACTAATGCTCCGTGGGAAGTCTTCATAGTAGGAGCCACTAATTTACCGTGCAAATGTAAGCAACGACTTAAAATCATAGCCAAATCATTGAAAGCGTTTCTCAACAATCTAATGTCAGACAAGTATTCAGGTTTACCATCATACTTGGAGTCGGTAAAGAATGTTCTGTATTGACCAACACCACCGTTTACCGGAGAGTCGACAGTACCTGCCAATTGTCTTGATAAATCGTTGAAAAAGGTCATAAAGTCTGCCTTCTCTCTGACAGCCATGTTAATCATACTTTCTACTTGCACCAAGTCATTATTCTTATATATGATAGTTCTGATAGCATTTTCTAATGGTGATAACTTGATGGTTTTAGTTTCCTTAATATCACTTCTGTTCATCAAGGTTGGGAATGAAAGGAAGGTTTCATAAGTAGTTTCCTCAGTCCACAAATCAAAAACAGAGGTTGAGCCGGGAATTTTCTTCAATGTGGTGAAAAATCTCAAATCCTTGTTTCTAGCATACTGTCTAACACCAATAGAAGTGTTGAATAACTTATCGGAAATTTCACTGGTTGGCTCAACTGTACTGACGTGTAAAAACCTACCAGTTTGTATTTTTTCTTGCAACTTCTGAGCTTCCATATCGTCACTAATAATCCTTGCACCAGGATACAATCTCAACAATCTTTCGTGAATGGAAGTAATGTGCTCAAATGGCAATCCTTCATAGATTTGTTCTTTCCCTCTAATGTTGGTTGGGAAACCAGCACCAATGAACGATACTCTGAAAAATGATGGAGTCAATTTGTCGGAAGATTCTAAGTCAAGATACAACTTGGCTAACTTATTGTGAACGTAAGCAAAACTCTTCAAATCATATGTATGCTGACTGTAAGAATCTAATAATTCGTTGAAGGTATCAGTTGCTCTTTCCAAACTATTTCCTTTTATGTAATTTGCGGCTATCATTTTGAACAATGCTTCTTTTCTTTCGAAAGAGCTTTGTTCTGGGAATTTAGGTCTGAAACTGGAAGGAACAATAATATGATGGTCCCATTCATAAGTAGAAGCCAAAAGTTCCAAACTTAATGCAGCTTGAATAAAATCGTTCTTCCTCAAATTGTCTTCGTACATATGGTTGATGAATGAATGGAATAACTCTGGCTTGTTTGCATTCTTAAGATAAGCATTGATGTTCAATTTGTGGAAAGTTCTATCGTCATCGAATTCTGGTCCCACTGGAACACATATTAAATCATTCAATACCAACAAAAATCCTTGAATAGTTTCAATGAAATTATAAATCAACCCAAATGCTTCGTCTTCACGATCCAATCTAATAGTGATCTTTAATCTTTCAATAAATCTTTCTTGTTCTAAAATTGAAGGTTTGTAACCATTACGATTGTAAATTTCATGAAGCCCAACTAAACACTCTCTCTCAACATCAATGATAGAGTCACTCAAGATGTATTCAGATACAATGATAGACCATAAGATCTTGACTGCAACCTTTTGACAGTCATCATTCATTTGCAAGGCAAACAACATTAATTCTTGTAAGATTGAGTATTCATTGCTGATGAATTCGACTTGGTAACCTCCAAATTTGTTCAAGTTGAATCTCAATACGTCTTCTTCAACAGCATCCCATGCTAAAGCATCCCAAGCCTCATTGACCAAAAATGCAACTCTTTCCCTCATATCATGGGTACTTTGATAACAAGCCTGCTTCGGAACATCAGATAAGTGCTCGATGGAAACAGGTGGAATTGTTGCCAACTTCAACAAAGATTTCAAATAGTTACCCCAAATAACTCTGTCAAACATTTCTGATTTGTCAATTGGTGGGATCAACTCGGTTATTAAAATTGGTCTGATCAATTCTAAGGCAGCTAAGCAACCCTCAGATAACACACTGTAAACAGTGAGCCACTTATCTTCAGGGAAGAATTTTCCTTGTCTTATTAACTTGACACCCGAAATCAAGGTAATAATATCTTCATTTTGGAAGTTGTTAGCCAAATATACGTCGTTTTTGAAGAAGTCATTTGGAATTTCAGTGGACAAGATTTCTTTGAAACCGTTGTTACCTGCTAACTTCTTACCAATTTTGGCAATAAAACAAAAAACCAAACTGATTTCCAACAAAATTTCCACCAAAACTTCATCATTAACCACCAGGTCAATTGAGGATTCTTTAAATGGGTGTTCGTTAGGGAACAATGAAGTGAAAGTTCTTTTTACCTTGAAGTATTCGTTACCTCTGGTATACTTATTGTATTTAACCAAGGTTCTGGAGATAGCCGGTAACAATTTAGTCAAAGAGAATCCCAACTTTCTTTCATCCTTCCAGGTGCCAATAGTGTATTTAGTCCAAATGCTGATACACACCTGGTTCAAAACACTCAAAGCTAGTCTCGAGGCTTCAATATCGGTAGCTCCCAATAAGACTTCCATAGCCCAGGTAACTGAGTGTGAGATTAAAGTTGGCAAGGTTTCTTCTGATTCGGCCAAATGAGTACCAAACAATCTATGGATCAATAGGAACTTACTGATAATAATCTTGTGATCTTTAGGAACAACAATTGGTTTCTTATTGATCAAAGCATCTTCGTTGGCACCCAAACCTCTGACTCCAATGGAGTCTATGAATTTGACGATAAATCCCAAAGTTTTGGTTGGTTCTAACTCAATATTGAAGGTTAATATGTAATCAATAACCTCCAAGACCAAAATCTGATCATTAATCAAAGTTGGGGATTTAATGGAAAGAAAAAACGAAACAGACTTGAACAAAGATTGCAATGCATGCAAATATTCCTGAACGTTATCGGAACCATCTATGGAGAAAACCGATAATTTGATCATGATAGAAACAACTCTACATAATGATCTGGAAATAGCACTCCAGTTTGATTCAGCTCTTGTGAAAATTTCGGAAACTCTGTTTAAGAAGAAGATACCAATTTCCGGTCTATTGTGGTTTTCTTTTGTGAAAATGTCCAACATGTAAGAATATTGGTCTTGCTTACCGAATAAGGTATCTAATAAGTGGATAATGGCCTTGAAACTGTTTTCTTGCAAGATCTCAATACTGGAACCAACAGAAGCTTGTTGCTTAATAGAACTTTCAATAATGTTATACAAGTAGTTCAATAATTTAGGGAAATGTTTAACCAACTGCTTGACGTCTAATTTCGTGAAAGAAACCAAAGAATTAGCCAATTCATCAATTCCTTTAGGACCTGCCTTGAAGAATCTTTCATACTGGAAGATGCAGTCAATAGAACTATCAGCGTTATATAATTTACCAATGTATTCGGTAGTTACGTCAACTTGTGCCATTGGAAGTTTATGGCTGGTCGAAAGTATTTCAATAGTCAAACCCTTTTTACCATTGTATTCAACCAACTTTTTGTCACTTCTGTACAACAACTTACCCTCACCAGCCAAACTGCCATTAACAAACAATTGCAAAAGAATGTGATCATCCTTTGGATATTGTTTAGAGGTTTTGGAGGTGGCAAGATTAACCTTAATAATTTCACCAACCACTTCATCTGGGAAAACAGAAACAAATTGCCATCTACGCTTTTCTGTTTGGTTAGAAGCTTTAGCAAAAGTAATGGAATCGTTGTTGGGAGCACAAACTTCAAATGTCAACAAATCATCCTTGGCGATAGAATTCAACAAAGAGATCTTACCCATTTTCAAGTAGATACGTTCATAGTTTTCAGCCAACGGATCAAAGAAAATAGGTTTGATTTTCAGAATAGAAGCTGTTGAATGGATGAAGGATGATTGATTAACATGAGCACTTTCAGCGAGGGAATCAGCTGAAAATTGGTGCTTGAATTCCTTAAGTGAAACAATCAATCTCTCAGCTCTAGGGTTAATAGCAATACCATGAGAAGAACCAGCAATGATTCTGTCCACAGTTTCACCCCAACCTCCATTGACTACAGAATCGGCTTCTTTCAAGTTCTTGTTTTGGTTGACATAAGAACCGAACAACTTGATAGCAAACTGGTGGGACTCACCTGCAGCCAAAGAACCCAGGTTCTTGGTGAAAATCCTGGTAATATCAGTTACACCAGCAGCAACACCCTTTTTGACCCTTGTGATTTGTGGGGTTTTGGAGTCCTCCTTCAAGTTCAAGTTAATTTCCTCGGTCAAGACTGCAACCAAATACACTCTAGTGTTTTCAGTTTCACTAGAAGGAATGTTTCTAAACAATGCAGAACTCAACTTCTCGACATGAGCTAAATCATCGACCGAGTTGGTGTGAACAGAAAAAGCTTCGGTCAAACGTTTACGGTTGTTTCTAACGTACAAATAAGCAATCATACCAGCGAAACCAGGTGGCTGATAGGCTGAAGAGCCACTAACAGACTTAAAATCAACTAAGATATGGGATGGTGGTTCGTGGAAGAACTTAGCGTTTGGTTGTGGGTTGAAACTGAATTCTTTTTCCGAGTTGTGGTAGTTAACAGGAAAGTTTGGTTGCAAAGCACAGAAAACTTGCATTGCACCAGCAGAACTTGGAAAAGAGTTCTCATTGTTCATCAACTCACCTGTTTTGCCATCTCTTGCCAATATAGCTTTGTAACCGGAGATATCAGTCTCCCTGTTATCTAAATCGTACGAATGGTCATTTAATCTGGCAGCTTTCGAAGCCAACTTCTTAGGAATTTTATTCAAAAAAAACACAACCTGTTCTTTGGTTAATTGGACCTCATCAACAGTCAATAAGTTGTTATCCAACTTGATTCTAGCTTCATCTAAACTAATATAAATCGACGTCAACTTGTTGAATAAACGAAATTCACCAATAGAGTAAAGGGCAAAGATCTGAGAAGTAAGCAAGTTCAAAGCGTACCTGATTTCTTCAACTAAACTGTCTTTACCATTGGCTGCAAAGTCTCTAAAGGGTAAGGCAGGAATAATCCTCCTCTTTTCTGATGTAAATGGCTGGCTGTGTTCATTTGCACCTTCAGTAGCAAGTTTGTGAGCTCTTTCACTGTCCTGAATACTTGGGATCATGTCCATATCAACAATGTTGTTGAAATCCTTGTCAACCTTGAAATGCTTTATAGGGACCTCCTCCAAGATATCAACAAACTTCAAAGGAAAAATGACAATTTTACTCTTCTTTGTTGGTAATTCGTCCAAGTTGACAGAAGTAATAGTAAAATCGTTAGGAAATGGTCTGGTGATAACGTATCCTCTTCCCCATTTATCACCTTTGGTTTCAAAGATATAAACTTCGTCACCAGGATACATGTTCTGGAAGTTTTCATTTATAAGATTGGGATGTTTTTCAAATGGTAAGAATGGTTTGGCCATCTTACCACGAAGAAACAGGGTTGTAGCACTCCAGCTCATAGTTAAACTGTGTTTTATGATTTGTTTTTCTAAATGGTGTTTTTTCTTTTGCTTTTCTTAGTGAATATTGGCTCAAGACCTCTTATCGACGTGTTTTAAGCGTGGAAACCCGAACAATTCTTCTACACCCAAAAGTTGTGCTGTTCAAAAATGAAAAGTTTATCAGAAAAATGTACTGGAAATGTAATTCTCGTCAATTCCGTTTTGGGAAATATAATTGATTCTGGTGAAACCATACATAAAAATAGTAAAAAGAACTTGCACTACTTTTATATGACATGATAAGCAGATGATAAGCAGATGATAAGCAGATGATAAGCAGATGATAAGCAGATGATAAGCAGATGATAAGCAGATGATAAGCAGATGATAAGCAGATGATACAGCAGTGAGGCTTTTTAACTATGACACCTACAAAACTGGCAGACAATTTCGTCACAAGAATGCAGAAGTACTATATTACATTACAACAGTTGAACAATTGTGTTCACTATAAACACAACTCTATGCCAAAAATGATATCCATTTGTGAAGCAATTCCTTGATGCTTTTTTGATTATAGTCCCTATTTCCATCCCAAATGTACCTATCAAATTCTCTTCTCCCACTATCAAAATCAAGGGTTTCAAGACTGGGTATTCTTGTTCCGTAAACAAACTTGTAAATAAGATAGCAAAGAGCAAAAATAATCAATGTTCCGTAACTGGAAAAAAATGCCAAAGTATCCCAGTAACCAGTCATGAAAACAGTGAATCCCATACTTAATATAATAAATGTAGACCCAAAGAGACCTATGAAAGCAGTATATGGTTGCCATAACGATTTGTAAGGATAGGAAGGATCATCTCTACTAATGATATCAGGCCTTTTTTTCAACCCATAGTAGAATCTTATGTAGCTTAAACACATGGCAAACCACACTATAATACCAGAACTGGCGATAATATTAGACAAGTTCAGGAAAACAACAGTAGCCTCTTTGCTGACACAAAGGAAAGCCAATAATCCAAATGAGGCGGCAAATGCCACGGAAAAATATGGAATCCCTGATTTATTACACTTGCTGAATATAGCAGGTGCCTTTCCTTGTAATGATAGTGAATACATGGTTCTGGAGCTGACGTACAATTGAGCATTTCCACAGCTGGCTGCAAAAAACACTAAAAATCCATTCACCACGGAACTAAACTCACACAAGTTTGCAGATTGAAATGCCACGATCCAAGGACTCTGACTTCCAGAAGAAAACCCAGCATACACTGCTGAAACCGTATTGCACTGAGCACCTCCAACATACTGAATGGCATAGTTATCGCTAAATTGATCAGAACCAACTCCAGTAGCTCCGGTGAAGTATCTGAGTAGTCTGGGGTCTCCAGCATACAAGTTTAAAGAAACAACAAACGCAGACAAGCAATAAAAGATGATAATTCTCCAAAATACTCTTTTGGTAGCAGATGGCAATGCCTTTCTTGGTTCTTTGGCCTCACATGCTGCAATGCACACAATCTCTGTACCGCTGTACGCAAACGAGACTACCGTAATGGCTACAATTAGCGATAGAAATCTTCCCAAATTACCACCAATACCTTCTTCCGGACTACTGGTCCCACTATCATGCAAGTTAAAACTGGGCCTGAACAATCCAAATATAATGTTATGTTCAAAATCAGATTTTTTATAATCCCAATATTTAAACCCCAAAACTGGATTCCCAAAACCACCTCTATTAAGCACAATCATGCAGATAATCATCATCAATATGAAAATTAACTTGATGAAACTAGAAATATATTCTATTTCCCCGAACACCTGAACACTGATTGAATTACTTACTATCACACTTAAAAGAAAGAAAGCAACAAAACCAGCTATACTTGCTTTACTTTCTAAAAGCTTCAAATCAGGATAATATGTTAACATGATAACACTAGCTACGATTTCTCCTGCTAAACCAAAGGAGAAACTAAGGAAATATAACCAACCAGCGGCAAATCCAAATGCGTCATCAACAAACCTAGATGATAATCCAGAAACCCCATCAACGATTGAAACAAAGGTTACCATTTCACAAAAAGAAACAATGGTTGCTAAAACAATAATTCCACAAAGAATAAACGCTAATAAAGTGCCAAACCCGCCAGCAATGTTCAAAGCCTTACCGCTATTCAAGAATAAACCCACGCCTAAAGTTCCACCAAAACTGATCATTTGCAAATGTCTGACCTTTAAAGATCTTGATAAGTAACGATTGTAATTGGGATCATTTGAGGACGAAGTCGACTCCAACGGAGAATTTCCAAGATATAAGTCTGAGCCTTTCACAATATTTTCACCTTTATTCTTCCCAGACCAGTTATACCATTTTTTGTTACTTCCAATTCTGGAGGGGGTATCATTGTAATTCGGGTCATTGGTAGGAATGTTAGCCGAGTTCCCAGTTTCTGGTTCTGTGTAAAAGTTTTGCTGCAACTCATGGGACCTTATTATTTCTAACAAATTGTCTCCATTGGGCTTATGATTTTCGTACTTTTTAAATACCATGTCATTGAGTTCACTCATCTTGACAAATCTATTAAAATCATCTAGTTGGGAAAGATTAAACACAGAATCAGAGTCTATGTTTAGATTCTGGAGTTGAATACCTGATTCCCCTTCATGAATTGCTTGTTCTTTGTTAGCCACCTTTGCTCGTCTATTCAGTTGGCAAAGCTGAGTGTAAGTGGTTAGGAATTTAAATCTATCTCCGCTATCCATGCGATTTAACATGGTTTCATTCATTTTGTCGATAATGGAGGATCGTATGGAATATTGATCTTGTGCAATTTCGTTTTCTGACTCAGTATCAAATCCAGACTTGAAATGGTTCTTAGGTGTTTTGTCTTCAGTAGAACTAAATCCAGAGTCGTCCACCGTTTCGATATCATCCTCCCTATACTTTAATAATGACCTTCGTTTGAAGATATTCTGGCTTGTTAAATCATAGTCATCTCCATACTCTCTATCGTAACTCTTATCTTCATCAACACTGTTCCTTGATTTCTTGTACTCACTGCTTTGCTCTGACAAATCTATGCTTTCTTGTTCTTGTTTGTTCTTCTGAAACAAACTTGGGAACAAATCGTTATCAGCTATGTCAGAATCTACTGTATAACCCAGAAGATATTTACTAGCCCTGTAGGGCATGGCTGGATGAAAATACTGTTGATGCGAAAATGAGCACTGATTTGAAAGCCTGGTGATTATAAAACCATAATAATTAATAGAGTTGTAGGGTAGAGAACATGAATAGACTTATTGTTAGTTTAAGAACCACGTCAAAGAATCGGGGCGTATTGTGAAAATGTGAAAATTTGAAGAAATAAGAGGAAGATTTGTAATGTTCTGGGTGCATTAGTGCAATGAGATAAATATATGCTCTCTTAAAACGGCTGATTTCGTAGGTAAAAGATAGGATCTTGATGAAATCAATAATAAAAAACCAGAGAACTGGTAATATCACCAAGTCATTGAAATCATGTTCCAGGTAGTCAGTCTTGGGATCTAAGTTCAATCTCTCCACATTCATACCTTTTAAAAGATAGTAATGTCCTCACTACAATCTCCAAAAAAGTGAATAATGCGTCAGAAGCCTATTTAGATCGAATCTAATGTGCAATGGCAACGACACTCCATTCCCCAGTTGCTCATTCTAAAAGAAATTACAACCAGATGAATAAGGTCCCAAAAATCTTCGTTTAAAACGAAACTTAATAACGTCTCAAGGACGAAATTTCAGTTGTTACACTGAAAAGAACAGATACTACACTTGATCTAAGCCAAAAGGCAAAGAGATTTAAAGAAGAAAACTTTTTGGTGCGATGGCATTTCTTTTATACAACTTTGGGTCGTGTCTATACCGATGACATTCTAGAAGAAACCTCATCGCGCACAAGACTGAAAAAGTATATATAGCTACTTTAGCATTAGAAAGATCCTTTTGGTGTTTATTCACATATAATAGAAGAATATTGCACTTATAAAGACAAGCTAATTTTCAAAGTTCCTATTTACAAAATGGCCAAAAGATATAGTAAGAAGAGTGCTGGTTCCAGATATGCTGGCAAATATCACTCACATAAGAAACACGCCACCGATGGTAGAAAGTACAGAACTTATTACGAGAAGTACCCAAGTTCTGTAGCTTATATCGAAGAACCAACTAGTGGGGAAAGCAGCGAAAGCTCTTCGGATAGTGCAAGCAGTGCTAGTGATAGCTCTGAAGAAGAAGAAGTTTATGAATTCGACTTGGAGTCTGGCTCAGATTACGATGTTGCTGACATGAATGATGAATTAGAAAACAATGCTGTTGATTACTTGGACTCCAGAGGTAAGGTAGCTGACTTGAATGATGAGATGTTGATATACTTTGACTCAGAAAGCTCGTCAGATAGCTCATCCTCTGAATCAGATAGTTCTTCCGATAGTTCATCAGAGAGTTCATCAGAGAGCTCCTCAGAGAGTTCATCCGACTCTGAATCAGATAGTTCATCGGATAGTTCATCGGATAGTTCATCAGATAGTTCATCAGATAGCTCTTCAGACTCCGAATCTGAGTGTGAAGGTTGCTCTGAATGTGACGACTGCGAAGACTGTGAAGACTGTGACGACTGTGACGACTGTGACGACTGTGACGACTGTGACGACTGTGACGACTGTGAAGACTGTGACAACTGCGAAGTCTCCGAATCATCCTCCGAATCCTCCTCAGATTCCGAATCTGACAGTGATGATGAATATGCTGCTGTTATTTACGAACCAACTGATATTTTGGATGTCATTGATATGAACGACCAATTACAAGCACAAGCTTTAAGAAGAATCGAAGCTGAATCCTACTCGGATGAGGATAGTTCAATCACCGATGTGGATATAATCTACTCATCTGATGAAGAAGAATTGGAAGATCAATTGCAATTGGAAAATGTCAGACAAGTATTCGAAGAAGACTTGCAAAGTGAAGATGAACTCGAAGTCGATAGTGATTTTGAACTAGAATCATATATTCCAGTTGGCGGAGAGAGTGATTTCAGTGACTATGACATGGAAATCGACTCCTCTGACTCATCAGGCGACGAAGGTATCACCATTTACAGACATAGATTTGACTTGCCAAACGGTGAAAGTGAAGATGACTCAACTGATGATGAATTAATGGACTATGCCGACGAAGATTTATTAGCTTACGACTCCGAAGATGACGTTAACTCCAGAGAAGAACAAATCATTGATTTATCTAAGGATTTAGAGAAAAGCAAGGACTGTGAATTGGTTAAAATCAACGAAAACTTGCACAAGTTGGTGTTGAGAATCCCAGCCCTTATTAACAGTGAATTAAATCTTAAGTTCAATAAAGTTGAAAACAAGCTTGTATTGAGTGGTAAGGTTGTCCTTGAAGATGAAGACGACGAAGAGTTTGAAATGTCTGATGATCAAAGTGACGAAGAAGACCACGAGGATTGCTCCGACTGTGGTGGTTGCGATGACTGTTCAGATTGTGACGGTTGTGAGTGTGAAGAACACGAGGACTGCTCTAAATGTGGTGGTTGTGATGACTGTAAGAACTGTGATGACTGCAAATGCCAAAAGAAGGAAAGTAAAGATTCTTCGAGCTCTTCGAGCTCTTCAAGCTCTTCCAGCTCCGAGTCCAGTTCTGAATCCAGTTCTGAAGCTTCCAGTTCCGAAGATGAAAATTTCGAAGAAGCTAAAGAAGCTGAACAAGATGAAAATGAATCCGATGACGAATCTGAATCTGACGAAGAATCTGAGTCCGATGCAGAATCCGAAGCAGAATCAGTTGCATCTGAAGATGTCGATGAAGAAATCTTAGAAGATAGCAAGTCATTGATCCAAGATTACTTGAACAACGAATTGAAATTCGAAAAGGTATTTACCTTCAACAAAGTGATCAACTTTGAAGAAATCAAGGCTACCATCTCTGAAAATGAAGTTGAGATTTTGATTCCAAATCTTGACGAAGACGTTTCCAATGGTGACGTTGACATCAAATTTGAAAAGGTGGAAACCAGTGAAGAGGAGAAAGCCGAAAGAGCCGAAGAAAACTAATGAATAAGATAAAAAAAATTTTTAGATGATGATAAAAAAAAATTCTATGTACAGAATATATATAACCATAGAAAAATTCTCTAAGCTCTCCATTCGGGTTGCCATTCCAACTCATCTCCAGCCTTGAAAGGAACAACAGTGATTTCGTTGTTGCCAATAACTTCTGGAACATTGAATTTACGTTTTACCAACCAACACTTGTCAGAATTTTTTATTGAGCTCTCATCGATATCGTAAAAGTCCATACCAAACTTGCTGACGAAGTCTTTCAACTGAGGCAACTTGTTTTGCATATCAAATATTTCGGCCAAATAACTAATAGCATATTTCTGGGTGAAAATACCAGCACAGACCCCAGTATGTTTAGCCTTACTCTCGATAGGATGAGGAGCAGAATCAGAACCGAAGAAAAAGTAAGGCTTACCCGAGGTAGCAGCTTCTACTAAATAGCTTCTGTCTTGAGGCAACTTGGCTACTGGTTTACAGAAATTGATTGGGTTACCAGCCCAGCTGTCAATAGTCAAGGACAAGTGATGAGCAGTAATAGTACCTGCAACATTAACCTTGTCACCTGGCTTATAGCCAGAATTGATCTTTTCGATGGTTTCAACTGCTTCCTTACTGGTGCAGTGTTCTAAGATGATTTTCAAATTAGGGAAGTCTTTGTGCAACTTTTCTAAAATTGGCATGAACTCAGGTTCAGCATTCAAAATATGAATGGAATCGTCGTTTTTCTTACCAGGCTTTTCACCATGAATATTCAAAACCAAATTATTTCTTTCCAAGGCTTCAAAGATTGGATAGAATTTGGAAAAGTCGTTTGGATCCACCCCATGAGCAGAGTTTGTGGTAACACCAGCGGGATAACACTTCACACCATGAATAGCATTCTGAGCAGCAGCCTGGTCAATAAGTTCTGGAGTTAAATCAGTACTCAAGTAAAAGGACATTAAAAAGGTAGTTTTAGGTGACAAAGCTTGTAAATCTTTCTTGTACTCCACAACCCTGTCAATGGTAGTGATAGGAGGAACTAAGTTAGGCATGATATAAGCTACAGAAACACCTCCTTCTCTCACAGTGGGGGCGATTAATTCCATCATTTTTCCTTGACGAAGGTGTACATGCATGTCAGCCGTGATACCTAGTTCTATTTCTTCCATTGTTGCTGTGATTCAATAAAAAACGATGAAAAATTTATGCGGAAATGAGCAGTTGGTGACATCCCCAGATTTTGTATATTGGTATCATACTTGGTTGTGGTAAAGGAATGTAGTGGCCAGCGTTTCATTTTCTACTATAACTGATGTGTCGACTAAGGGCTGTAGATGTACTGGTAGGTTATCTCTAATGGCTTCCACAAGCAACAAGATATGCGACGGGTTGAATATACTTGTGTTGTCATATCTAGTTGTTGGAGGATGAATCCACACTGATACCACGGAATAGGCACTCTTTCGTTTTAAAACCATTCCAATCACTGAAAGGGGAATATCTGGTCTATATAAACCATCCTCGGCAACTGTTTCAACTAAATTTCTGAAGAATTCAAATTCCAGACTGCTTGGTACTTTCATATCAACACTACAGCTTTTGAGGTTGAATGGATGTTTTCTTTTGGGTAACACACCTATTCTAAATACCATAAGTTTATCTATTCCTTGGCTTGACTCACACTTTTTGAAGAAACTGCCAATTTCTACCGACCTTTGTAAAATAGCTTCTGATTCAATCTTGCCTTTACTGGAAATCCAAACCACCCACGGATAATATAGTGGTATGTCATGAAAACAATTTTTGATATATTGAAGTTCAAACTTCATCACTGAGTGCTGTTCAAGATTGCATAGTGCTAATCTAGAACCAGGCTTTGTATATGTCAAGTTTGAACTAGTAGAATCTTTATTTGGAATTCCAACAAAACTTATTTTACTAAGTTGGATTTCCGAATCTGAGTCAGTTTCTACTGGATCCCAACCAAACCAGTACCCTAGACTGTCTCTGATCTTGAAAGGAGTAACAGATCTAGATCTAGGCTTGGCCACTTCTTCACTTACAATTAATTTTCTTCCTCTGGCATCAACAATGGGGTTTAAAATGTTAATTTCAATTTCATCTTCATCGCTGGTTGCAATTTCAGGAACCTTGAAGTTTAAACCACCTTTCATTCTAAGAATCGAGTCTTCTAAATCCTCATTGATAGAGGTTGTGTCTAGCCCATCAAGAATATAATTTCCTTTGGGACTGCTTTCTGCAATGGGATTACTTGAACTGACCACCTCAATTTCACTATCATTCTTATTCCACCAGTAGGTTTTCATGAATTGGATTTATATAAAGTATTTGTGGTTTTTGGTTTTGTGTTACAATGAATGGATGCAAAAAATGCGAGACAAAATCTCATCACATTATTTTCTTATCTGCAAACATGGGATCGATATTCTTACCACACTTACACTCGGGATGGCACGTAGACCAGGCAATATTATCAGAAGATGATAGATTGGTGGTGATACGATTCGGGAAAGACTACGAAAGAGACTGCATGATAATAGACGAATTGTTATTTGGAATAGCAGAAAAGGTGAAGAACTTTGCTACCATCTATTTATGTGATATTGAAGAAGTTCCCGACTTTAACCAGATGTATGAACTATATGATCCGTGCACGCTAATGTTTTTTTGGCGAAATAAACACATGTTGTGTGACTTTGGAACCGGTAACAATAACAAAATGAACTTTCTCATCACTGACAAACAGGAGTTGATAGATATACTAGAGGTGATATACAGAGGGGCCAAAAAAGGTAAAGGGTTGGTGGTAAGCCCCAAGGACTATAACAATGTAAGAAGAACGGAGTAAATACTGCAAATTGTAACTTAAATGAATATACAAACCTTTTATTCCTGGACCTCGTTTTGGGCGTAGAAGAAGTTAATAGTTAACAACTTTGATGAGTTGCCATACTTTTTGATCCAGTCTCTAACACCAGATCCACCCACACCAGTACCCCAGTTAGGTCTATCAGGAGGAGCTTGGAAGGTCACACCAGGATCTTGTTTGTATAGCAAGAAGATGTAACGATGCTTACCGGTTTTTTCTGGAGGTCCAGGAC
The DNA here is from genome assembly GCA_030569655.1 of Yamadazyma tallmaniae. Classification (NCBI taxonomy): domain Eukaryota; kingdom Fungi; phylum Ascomycota; class Pichiomycetes; order Serinales; family Debaryomycetaceae; genus Yamadazyma; species Yamadazyma tallmaniae. The sequence goes on along the minus strand of JAJMLL010000017.1, from coordinate 134,682 downwards.
CCATATAAGGAATGAGATTGTTACCCTTTGAAAAGTCTATGACCGTGCTCAAACTTTCGGGTTTATCAGACTTTGTAGGGTTCAATGATAAGTCTGTGATGATCCAATGACAATATTCAGACCATTTATTGTCTTTGTTGGAAGGAGCATCTGGATCAGTTAATATCAAGGTGAACTTGTCAGAATCCAGAATCTCAAAGTCCTCATCTTTTGGAGATGGTGAATTGATAGTGAACTGAACAGTAGGAACATGTTGAGTGTTTGCAACCTTCAAGGTGTTACCCAAGGTGACCTTATCGTTCTGACTGTACTCAATTGTCAATAACCCTTGGGTTTCAAACTTATCCACGATGTCAGGCACAATTTTGTGCTTGCTGTAGCTTTCATCTAAGGATTGGGAAATAGTCATCAAGTTCATGGCAGAAATAAATGGTCGGTACGATAGCTTGGAATTGGTTCTAAGGACTTTTGTGGGGATTATCCTTAACATTTAATTGCTGTGGATATTGGGTGAGTTTTCCACTATTGCTCAATTTAGGGAATTCGGATTTAGGCCGCACCGAAATTGCCAGCTTAAGTAAGCCAGAGTTGTTGTACTTACATCTTGTTTATCTAATATACACCAACCTATATTACATTACTGATAGTTTTCAAAGTTCTGGTAGCTTTGGTAGCTCTGGTATTCGGTCTTTGGCTTACTCTTTTTTGGTTTCTCTTCGTCTCGTGGCACTATATCGATTAAAAAGTCAAACATATCACTTTTAGTCAACGCAGCAGCAATATCTGATTTCTGCAAGGTTCTTCTTTTGTTTTCTTCGGCGTGAATCCAGGCTCTCATGGTGAGTTCTGTGATGAAAATGTCACAGCCTTTGGCAAACAAGATAGGAGCTTCAGCTGATATCATTTTCACATCTTCATCGGATTTCATAACTTTCTTGATTCTGGCCAAGGGAAGCTGATGGTTTTTGAAGTCATGTTCCTCGTTTTCAATAGAGTCGATTATTTCCTGCCAGTATTGGATCATGGCATCTCTGTGAGTTCCTACCAACCCTTGGCCCACATTATTGAAAGCATTACCCGGCTGTTGTTGTTGTTCCGCCAAAGCTGCTTCTGCCACTGCTTGAGCTGCCGCTAAGTCATCTTCAGTGACCTGATGGCCTGGCCCTGTTAATGTAGGCTGGTGACTCAATTCATTATCCATGGGTTCTGGCTGCTCTCTTATATCCTCTTCTAAATATTCATTGTTGTAGTTTTCCATTTTTGTGAGTGGGAGGGCTAGCTTATGCACCTGCTATGCGATTTATTTGGTATGTTTAATCAATTCTAGTAGGCTGTAGTTATTTTCGTTGCAACTTTTCCTGAAACCGAGATTCGCAGTCGTGGCATCACCAGCCGCTTAGGTAAGATTATATAACAATTGATTATATAAAACTTACGTAATCAGTTTCTTGCCTATTCTCTTTTGCTGGCTCCTGAACTCAGCGTTGGTAAGACCAGGACACTAACAAGGCAGCAGCATGGGTAATGAAACTCAACACGTCAATTGAACCAAACTGCAAAGCATATCTTGATTTAAGGATCGAAAACGCGGTAACCCAAATTCACGATTCACGATTCACTTAGCCACATTCGGTATGCTAATTGCATGAAGGGAGAATGACAACGCAGTAAAGAACCAAAATTACGTGGAAGAACAACTGGGTGAAGGAATTTGCAAACAAAGCCTGCATCCAAGTTCCGTTCTCTACTGTACATTGGGATACGGGTTTATGTTTACAGTATATTAATTCCAACTCTTGCTAATTTGTTTTGGATGGATTTTCCCATCTTTGTACCTATTTAATTAACAGAAAATCCTACATACGTAGTTTCCAATTGAAGACCAGAATCTGGTTTACAAAATGATTTCATTGCTTATTATTATAGCATTATACGGTGTTGCAAAGGGCCAGACACTACCTGTGGTTAAGGACTTGCCTACCTTGAGTTTACCCAATATAGAACCAACTTATACATATACCATTCACGTTCTAGATAACAGCAAGCAAGAAAATCCGTATATTTCCCGTAGCAAATTACCAGAGAACTTGGTTTTCATTATTTTTGGTGGAGTGGTGCTAATAATACTAGTGTCAAGCATACTGTATTTGCTAGTGAGCTGGATTACGTCTTTTCTCCATGCCAAAAACCAGAGTGAAAAGTATGTTTACAACCAGCCGCTTCTATACGAATCTGCAGGTTCTTCAGACTCATCAATGTCAGAAAAAAGGTCAATTCATTCTAATCTCAGCCAGTTGACTTTAAACCAACCATTAAATAATAAAGCAAATAGAGGATCCATGTTTATTAGTCCCACCAACGATTTCTTGCTTGAATCCAACAATCAAAGCCAAAATAGCATATTTAATCCTAAATTCAATGGTTCTCGTGGTAGCATCTTTGATCTCACCAATGAGAGTTTCTATGAACTTGATAATAATAGTGTCACCGACCACGGTATCATCAACGGAATGATGAATGGGTCTTCCGAAAGCACAATCTTCAAAAGTAAACCTAAACGTCCACCTAGTCAATATTTGGAGGACTTGATAGCAGAACAAGAGTCAGTATAAGCATTTTATAGAACAGCAATATATTAATTTGACATTCACGACATTTCCATTTCCTATCACAAGCGTCGTGCGCCGCACAACGATGACCCTGAATATGAATGCAAAAGGGGGGTAGTTCAGCCTTTAAATAGCGTCGAGTATTCCAAGTACTAATTGTCGCTGACATTGATTTTGACAGTGGTAAACATGAACAGAATAATTTCCAGAAACATTGCCAGATCTCTTTCCAGGTCTGCCAGGCAATTGGCTAAGAACGATAGCTCCACAATTGACTCGTTCAAACTTCCATCCCAGACTTCAATTCACGAATGGGAATTCAAGTATGACTTCATTCCAAAGGTGTCTGAGCCAAAGATCCCCCCAATTAGTGAAAATGCTGTGAAGCAAGACATTGCACAGGAAAAAAAGAAGTCTGTGGAGCAAGAAATGTTCCATCAGGAACAATTGAGCAGTGTGAAGGTTGAAGCTAATGACGCTCCTGTAACTCTTGGTGGTGAAACAGTTATCAATGAACCAGAATTCTTGCACGATAGAGGTAGCGAACCAATAAAGATCACCAAAAGAGGAGGTGATCATGGCAATGAGGCATTAAAGGAATCTAGAAAGCAATATATTCAAAGTTCCAACAATCCTGAATTGAACCAAGCCGAGGTTAGTAACTTGAGTACTGAAAGAGTGGTTGATCACCAGAATACTGAAGTGAAATATAGTCCTGTTGTTGATGACTTGGATCATGACAATTTGCACAATGAGGGCCAGAAAATTCCAAAGGCTGGGGGATCCAACCAGTTTATAGTCACCTTGGGAATTTTAGGTTTAGGAGCAGGTGGATATTACTATTATTCCCAGGAGGAAAAGAAATAGAGTTTTAAGCATAAATAGATATTTTATTTAGTTGTTTTGCCATGGTAGTCTTTTTCAGCATGGCTCTGGTAACTTACCCAAAGTGGCAAGAAAACTCTACTGGTACAAAAACATACCTATAAGAGACAACACAGAGCAAAAGGATGCATATACAAAACAGTAAACAACAGAAACTTTCAACTTTTATATATACAAGAATTAAATAAATACTATATTAATAAATAATGTCTAATAGTGACGAGATGCTTCTTGACATGCCTTTAATTGTTGCAAATAGTAATCACAAACTTGCATGTTACCATCATTGTCAGAAAGACACTTGGTAAAATTTCTGGCATCAACATCACAACGAACTTCTTGTTGGTTTTGTTGTTCTTGCACTGGAGCGACAGCTTGGGATGATCCACCAAACATACTAGTAATACCAGCACCTAAAGTGTGACCAATAGTTGAACCAACTGCAACACCAGCGGCAGTTGACGCCATCTGACCAAACAAACCAGGTCCTTGGGATTGGGTTTGTGGCTGAGCGTAGGTTGGAGCTGGGGCAGAACGTTGTTGAGGGTAAGCAGCAGTGGAAGCTGATCTAGTTTGAGTTCTGGATGGAGCTGGGGCGGTTCTTCTTTGTCTAGCCATGATTGTTTTATTAATTAATAAATGAGATTCGAAAACCTTTTTCTTTTTATACTCGGGGTGGCTTCGAGCCTGCGCACGACCGTCATTTATTTTGGTCCCTTTGGTGTAACGTCCGGGTCCGTGCTTCCACCACCTTCGGTGCGATTCTAGCGCCTTCTTAGATTTGGGGTATTAATCAACTGGTAGCTCCTGCTCTGCTTAAAATGCCACCATAGAACTCTAACAAATGTTTCTCACAAAATGATTATCTACAAGTTGATACATATTTCCTCTATAATCAGGTCACTTCAGAATATAAGTCACCCCTGGTGCCTGATCGCAAATTCACGAGATTAACAAGAACCTCTGCAGTAAAATTCGTTACGTAAAAAGGCTACTTGATAAAGTCCTTATTCGGCATTATTCGCGGCGATGATGTGGGTTCGTTTGTTGAGTACTAGTGGCAGTCAAACGTTTTATGAGATTCTTGAGCTCCCTAATTCCTGCACGATACATGAGGTGAAGAAACAGTTTAAGGTGTTGAGCAAGAAATACCACCCAGACTTGAATTCTCATTTAAACGAGGATGAAAAGCAACAGAATAATGATCGATTCATCCGGATTGTTAATGCATACGAGACATTGAAGGATAAGAAGAGCAAGAAGGAGTACGATGTTTCACTTTCAACAGGATTTGCTGGAAAACAAACCTTCAACTATTCACATAATAACAGCAAACGAGAATGGCAAAACCAGTACTATGGAGCTTCAAAGCATTATAATGCTTCTAGATTGAATCGAACCAGACACAGAGTACACAATTTCTCCGATAGTTCAGATGAATCTGTGTTCTCTGGACAGCATGTTAACTACGGTGACAGAGATAATGTTCCTCATTTCAATTATAAGGAGCATCTCTCAAAGCATTTGAAGTTTGAACAGAGAATGATCAACAAGCAGTTGACCAAAGAAGAACGAGAAGCAATATTGAAGCAACTTACCAAAAACGTAGATATAAATGATTTGGATGAAGAACTAGTCACCAAGCACTTGAAGCGACTGGTGAACAAAAGAGACAAGAAGTCATTGGATTACGACACTGTAAATGTGTATCAGGAAAACCCATTTATTTATCGCAAGCCTAATGCAACAACATATAGTCACAACACGGACCAGCGAAACGGGTTTGACGAACCTTCAAACTTTACGACCCTAAAGTTTCTAGGAGGAATCACAGGAGGGTTATTTCTAGCATATAAGATGGTTTTTGGGTAGTATATAGAATAAATTACAAATGTGTATTATGCAAAGCCAATCAAGGCTATCTATTTTGTCATTGAATCTTAGCGTCTAATAAATATGTTTATCTGTCGACTTCACCGAAAACCAAATCCATGGTACCAATGATAGCAACAGCATCAGCCAACAAGTTACCTCTACAAATGTGGTCGAAAGCACCCAAATGAGCAAACCCTGGTGCTCTGATCTTACATCTGTAAGGTCTTTCAGACCCGTCACTGACAACGTAGACACCCATCTCACCCTTTGGAGCTTCGATGGCGGTGTAGGTTTCACCTTGTGGAACAGAATAACCCTTGGTATACAATAAAAAGTGGTGGATCAACGCTTCCATATCTTCCTTCATGGCAGATCTTGGAGGTGGGTTGATCTTGTAGTCTTCAACCTTGACAGGGCCTTCTGGCATGTCATTGATACATTGCTCAATGATTCTCAAACTCTGTCTGAACTCACACATTCTGATCAAATAACGGTCGTAACAGTCACCGTTGTAACCAACCGCGATGTCAAAGTCCACCAAGTCATAAGCATCGTAAGGTTGTGATTTTCTGATATCAAATGGAATACCAGAACCTCTCAACATGGCACCAGATAAACTGTAGTTCATGGCATCTTCAGCTGAAACAATACCGACATCAACGGTTCTAGCCTTCCAGATTCTGTTATCGGTACACAATTCTTCCACTTCATCGATTCTGTCACCAAATTGGGTGGCCCACATATATATATCATCCAACAATCCTGCTGGCAAGTCTTGTGAAACACCACCTGGTCTAAAGTAGGCGGCGTGTAATCTGGCACCACTGACTCTTTCATAGAATTCCATCAACTTTTCTCTTTCTTCGAAACCCCACAAGAATGGGGTCAATCCACCCACATCCATAATATGGGTCAACACAGACATACAGTGGTTCAACACTCTGGTGATTTCTCCAAACAAGGTTCTGATGTACTTTCCTCTCAATGGAACTTCGACGTTCAACAACTTTTCCACTGCCAAAGCAAAAACCAATTCGTTGGTCATCATGGAAACATAATCCAATCTGTCAAAGTATGGTAATGCTTGCATGTATGTTTTGGATTCGATTAACTTTTCGGTACCTCTGTGCAATAATCCAACATGAGGGTCTGCTCTCACAACCTCTTCACCGTGCAATTCCAAAATCAATCTTAACACACCGTGGGCAGCTGGATGCTGTGGACCAAAATTCACTGTAAAGTGTCTGATCTTGGTGTTTTGTTTGGCAACGTTTTTTGGGTCATCGAACTTACCCCAGGCCATATCAATTTCATCTAAGGATTCAGTGAAGGTTGTTTGGTTAAACACTGACATCTCGGGAGTCACTTTTTGGTATTCACGGCCCATAGCATTGATGAACGGCTTGGGGTCGTTGGCTGGTGCCGCAAGCCTAGGCAAGCTGGTGCTTAATGATCTCACAGATCTCAAATTCAAGTTCCTTAACATACTGTTATGTTCAAGCTGTAGCGATCTTTGAAAAAAGAGCGAAAATTTGGTAATTGAAAATTTGTTGATTGGTTCAGATTCTGGTCGTGCACAGACGAAATGTACATTTATGTGGGAGATGTAGGGGTCTGCTTGGGTAGCTGTTGGGGTCTGCTTGGGTAGCTGCTGGTAGGTTTTGGAGAGGTTTAAGGAGTTGGAACTGTTATTGAGGATATATGAAGTGAAAAACAGTGCTTTTCAGCTTCTGAATAACTTTAACAAGCAGATTGTAGTGTTAGCATAAGTTTGGATGTTTATTAAAGGTAAAATATCAACTATGTTTAATTTTTAATTAAATTTCAGTTCGTGTTCGAAGAAAGAGACTTACATGGTATTACTGATCATTTAGCAACCCAAGAAATTAGTTGACTTCAAAGTTGGTTATCACAATTTATTGGTGAAGGTCTACAATGTGTTGCAGAACTAAGCTAGCAATACAACAATCTGCTTCGATATTAGAGCTTTTAGCTAAACAATAACTTTGTCTTGGAATTGAAGTAATCCTTATCGAACATTATATCTTGTAGGATGAAGCTTTGACAATCTACTAGCTCTTCTTAAATCGACCTCAATCTATCCACATTGAAGCAAACATATCAATTGACCCAAAATGTTCATCAAGATACAGGAGACGTCGGTGAAGAACTCAGCCATTATCTTACAAAGAGTTGATAACTAGTGGTTCTGACCGGAAACGGGACCTGGTGTTTAAGAAACACTCCAATACCTGTGGTTAAAGTAGATTACGATGTCGGATGTCATACACGACATTGTATTCGGTTAAGACACACAAAACACCAAAAGACTGAGGTGGGTTTTCTTCGTGTACCGGCAAATTCCGTTACACAAATTTGTAGCTTTGGCCCGTAACCGCGCGTTTGTGTCGCGTCCAGCCATCTAGCGACACTTTCCGGGATGCGCACGACATGTTTCTTTTTATTCAAGCAGCTTCTGCGAACTTTTTTTTTCCAGCTTAGTATCTTTTATTACTGCAAAGACTCCGGGTAATTGTAACTGGGGAATAGTTGGTTTTAGATATTTATTGAGTGGATACTGTCTTTCACTAGTGTTGGAATCCACCTGTATCTTTTTTAGCGCTACATACTGCAAATTATTGAACTTGACCTACTCTCGTTTTGGTTGTGAAAAATTCAGCTAGATGGAACAAAACATGAATAAGAGAAGAACAGATTTGGATGACAAAAATAACAAAAAATGTATTGATGAATTAACACAGAAAATGTCACTCGATAACAAAGATTGGCCCATCTACAATCATCCGAATGGAGGTATAATAAAAATCACGCCCTGGGGTTCTATAAGACAGTACGAGGTAGATGGTAAAACTGTCACCAACTTCGAGGACATGAACTTTAGCGATTATGACTTTATCAACTTAAGCTACAAAGACGTCAATTTGTCAGGTTCGGCCAACAACGAACCTTTAGAAGACACTCACATGGACGAGGACATGGATTTTGACCGAGACTTGAACAATTTGGGGTCTATGAATTCATTGAACAACTTCAGCTATGCACAGGAGTACGAACTACCACAGACTCCACAGTCAATCAGACTAAGTCCTAGTGATGAAGCTGAGAGCTACGTCATGAAAGGATATGATGAGATCAAATACGACTTTCATAATCACCATGATCAGTATGCAAGAGAACAGGAGAATTACTTTGGCATGGTTGACGATGAAACCAGCGAAAAGGAGTTATAGGATATGGAGAACATTGTTCTGGTGCAAAAATTAACACTTTATTGTGAGTTGTACTATAGGAAGCTTTATTGATTAGAGTTGTATAATATATGAAAAGGGATCTATTGAGAAAGCGTAGGCATAATATACTGTAGTAGTAGACAAGTTTCGTTATTCATTTCCTTATAATACACTAGTGCCATGCAACGACACCAAACCCTCCTGTTGAATCGAAAAGAAACGGCATTCTCCAGGTGAGAAAGTCTTCTTTTTCTCTAACTTATTGTAACTGATAAAGATATTGTCATTTCTTCCTGAGCCATGAAGTTCCCTGTAGTTCGATATGACTACTGAAGACCATTTATCGTATGAGTTCAATACAGGAATGCAACTCTTTACAAAAGCTTGATCATTATGTTGAATGTAGTAGAGTTTGTGGTAGTCTATGATCAACATACTCTCCACTACGCTTGAGCTGTCCCCTTTGGAAACATCACCTCCACGGTGTAGTAAAAATTGCAAGTTCTTCGGAATTGAACGAACTTTAGGCATGATATTGAACTCCCCACAAAGATCTTTACCTGCATTTAAGTACCAGTACCATTGGATTAAAGAGTTAAACGACCAGAACAATATGCACAATTGGTTGATTTCAATTCTGGCCCTGAGAATATTATGGTACTTAACATTGGTAATCGTTTCTTCGCTTGTTCTTGCCTCTGGAGCTACACCTATTCTAATGTGATTCAATGTATAAGTATTTATCAACTTTCCATTGTATGTTTTCAAAATGTTTCGGAAGGTTTTGATGTTATTGTTACCTTCAAACAAAAGCTTATTATCTTCTATTAAATTGTGATACTTCGACAACTTTTTTAAGTCGTTAGCTATCAAAAACTCATCATACTTGTCTTTTAATCCACCCACTTCAATTTTGTTGACAGTCTTGAATAAACTAATTACCAATGAGCGCAAACCCTTTGGTAAGTGTAACTTGTAAAACTTCAATTGTGTGGAGTTAATTTCCATCAAAACAGGATCCCAGGTTCTCCTAGTGTTCATTTTGTAAGGATTCAAGAATTCAGTTTTAACTAGCACCATGCCAAAGAACTCTAGTGAAGATGAGTAGTTGGGAAGCATTTCAGACAATGTCGCATAATTAGGTAATTTTTCGTCAGAATATGTGGGGATACTTGAGGTGGAAATTGATGATCTTGAACAAAGCCTGGCTGAGAAGATCGAATCTCCTTCTTCATTGCTGTTGTAGCTACTGATGCTCATTGTGGATGTGTGCTTGTAAGCAGATTCAGAAACAGTTTCCTTCATTTCCAGTGTTAGACTGATTTTGGGACGATAGGGAATTAAAAGAAAACTAGTAGCCGTTAAGCCAAACTTAAATCACTCAGTCACGTCACCAGAAATTATCGGATATTCCGTTAAGTAAGAAAGCAACTGGGGGGAAAAATGACGGTGGCATTTCTTGGATGATAACGAGACTTTATATGTCATGTAAATTCGGTTATATGGCCGGACTTCAGATCTCAGAAAATAGCCTTTTACGATTCAAGTATGTTTCAACAAGATTACGTTTACGGCAAACAGAGATGTGGCATCAGAGGTGTGGCATCAGAGGTATAACGTGTTGTCGTTGTTTAAGCAGCTAGTGAGAGAATGTGGGTAATAAACTGGTAGTCTGATCAGTCACTCCATACATTAAATAATAATGCTGACATATTAAAGGCGTTTTATTGGTGGAATTTGAAATTCTCACCACTTACTGTTCAATCTCCTATTTCATTTCCAACACGTATTTGTTCTTTTTAAGAACGGTTATATCTCTCTGTGGATTGGCTGGAGTTCAATCTGCGTCGAAAGCATTACAGCTATTATCGATAAGTCCGAGCTCAGCCAAGAACCTATTTGGGAAGATTTCAAATTGGTTGGAGGTCTTTTCCAAAAACCCAGCCTTGGTTGTATTATGGATTACAGTGAAGTAACAAGCTACTGTTTCGATAAGTATGCTTTTAGTATAGACTTTTAGTATAGAAACGCTGGTACCTTAAAGTAGCCGTTCTAACTGATGCGAAAAACATATTGGGGAACAAAACATGCAAGAGAAGGGTTATTGTTTGTTTTGTACTTCTGGAAATCACCCTGTATCTCACTACATGGCACATTCATATAGGAGTGGTTTTATATTAGGTTAGACTTTTACTTGGCTTCCCATGAACATGAGTAGTTTGAATGGAGCGTGATTCGCTTGGCTGCAAAATACGCGTGGAATTACCAGATCTTGTTCAACTGTACGATTTTAGGTTAGCCATAAGTTCAGGCCATGTACGGTATGTACATACTACATGAGTAGAACAAAACGTAAAGATTATATCAGCCGTAATGATTTCAACTGTTGATTCCTTAGCTTTCAGACAAATTCTTTTGACCTTTCTAAACCGCTTTAGGTAGGTTGGTTTGAGAGAATATTGTTAGTTCAATCATTTATATCAAAAAAACTCCAGTCTTTGAAGGAAACAAAACCCGGATGAAAATTCTATGAAAGGATACTTTCAGTTAGTTCTAGGGAAAACAATTTTGTTGGACTTTTAGAACACACATACATTAAGAATTGTATGACCATGTCTCATGTCTACAGTAAAAACTACTCCTAAAATATCACTATTAAACACCATAACCTACTATAAAGAACGAACTATGAAGAAGAGTTAACATCCTTCTCGAAATCCAATTCCTTCAGGAGGTAATTTTCCTTACTCTTTCCATCATTGTCAATTGAACTGGTATTGACTTCACTATCAACAACAACTTCATTGATTTCTTCTGGGTCATCTTTGACATGTGGCAACAACAAGTTGACAATAATACCAACAAAACCACCAATTGCAAAACCACTGTTACAAACCAAGGTGATAGCTTGGAAGAAAGATCTTAAACCAGTATTAGTACCTTTGTAAGTGAAGACATTACCAAACCAGTTTTCAATCAAGATTGGTGGGAAAGCAATGACAAAAATACAAGTTAACAAGAACCTGTTCCTTCTGTCCAAGTCACTTTCAGAAATGATCTTGACACCAGAGGCAGCAACAGAAGCAAAAAGGAATGAGGTCATACCACCCAAGACAGATTTGTGGATAGACAAGATAACACCTGCAATCTTTGCAAAAATACCCATGATTATCAAAAAGAAAGCACACCAGTAACCAGCCTTTCTGTTAGAACACTTTGTTACAGATATAACACCATTGTTCTGTGCAAAAGTGGAAAATGGAGTTAAGGTCATCAAACCAGCTAAGACACCAAACAAACCATCAGCTAACACACCACCTTGAATTCTGGATTCGTATTCCTCACTGTTCAAGTCGATCTGGGACAAATCAGCAGTAGCAGTGATATCACCGATAGCTTCCATCATTAACACAACGTAAACCAACAAGAACGGCAATACTACAGGGGCATAAAAACCCAATTTGAAAGTCTTGACCCAAAGGAAAGAAACAGCCTTTGCCTTTTCAATCTGAGTAGCAGTAAAGTAACCGGTAGCAGCACCAACGATACAACCAACCAATAAACCAATGATAACGGCACAAGACTTCATGATAGGAGAACCGAATCTCTCAGCCAAAACAATAGTGGTGAATACCGTGAAACCCAAACCAATGAATTGAGCAGAACCCCAAGGAGCATTAGTACCGTGGTTAGAAGGACAGTTATTTTTGTGGACACATCCAGCACCTCCTAACCAATCATTAGCACCAGAGTGGACTAAATGTGCACCTATAAGGAAAACAACAGAACCAGTAACAATGTTTGGGAAAATTTTCATCAAGACCTTGGATGGAGTGAAGGAACCCAAGACTTCAATCAAACAACACACCATTGCAGTACCTAATATCTTACCGTATCCATCAGGACAAGGTTGTTTGACACCATCAATAGTTTTACACACACCGTTGGCGTACATCATAGGAAAACCCTGAGTAACAATGTTAATAGTAGCAAAAGAAGTACCAACAACAGACAACAAACCGGTACCAATGTAGTATTTAGTACCGTAAATGTGGAATCTGGTGATTTGGATAGCAGACAAAATACCAGTTACAATCAATGATGAACTGACAAGATAGTTCTGGGTTTCTGCAGGCAAGTTAGCAGAAGCAGAAATAATGATTGGGGGAGTAACCACACCAGCCAACATGGCTAATGCGTGTTGTAAACCCAACAAAGCACCCAAGAAAAGGGGCATGTCACTATTAAGACCAAAGTAAGGTTGGACTTTTGGAGGTTTTTTGCTGAAAGGAAGTTCAGGCACAAATAAGTATCCATAGTCGTAATCACCGAACAAACCTTCTTTGGTGGTCCATTTCTTGACCACCTTGTTTATTCTTTGTTTGAATTGAGATGACATTGTTGTAGAGTAGCGAACCATAGAGGAGATTGCTGCAGTTTTATAGTAGTTGCAAAAAAATACGCACTAGTTTACAAGAAATGCTAAGAAAATTTCCGCCTTATCTATCTCGATTTGGAAGTGATAATTGGATAAGGACATCTCCATGTTTGCTGATAGGACTTGAGCGGAAGTATCCAATCACTGTTCAGTAGATGGAGGGAAATAAGTTAGTGGTTATAGTGAATGAGTTTTGAAGATGAGGTACTGGTTTCGGTGGGAGATTTCGGTATATTGGTAAGGCTTTTTTGATGGAAAGGTCATATGCGAGGTTGATTTTAGGTCTTTAAATACCAGCCAAGATCTTATGAAAACGCGCTATTGTAGTTTTGTAGTAGACAAGAGTGACCGGCGCGTGTGCTAGGTGACCTTTGATACCGTGGAAGTGTCAAATACATAATTCTTGACCTATATCAGAAGAATAGTTATGCTTTCTGTTGTCGCATCTAACTGCTGCAAAAGAACATCTGGGGTGAGAAAAAGCCTCCAGAATAAATTTCGATGCATCAAGAAGGCTTAGTTTTACCGAGGGGGTTCATATTAGGATGCATTGGGGTTAATGGCCGAAGTTCACTGCAAACTGCTAACACCTTCGTACTCATTCAACGTTAACAGTCGTAAGACCTTATCTTGAACCTGATAGACCTCTGGCGATTTCCGACAGTTAATATTCCCTTTTAGACTTTGAAGTTTTCTTGGTAAAGTTATCAGGGCCTATCAAAATGCAACGCTAATTTATACGAGAACAACACTTCTGGAGATCTCCAGGAATACGGCGAACTATCTATAACGCTTTATCTATAACTAAAACCATTATTGAATATGTTATAATATTCTGGGTATGATTGTTTAGATTTCTTTTTTCATGCTACGACCTCTAAGTATTACTCGAAATTGTTTTTGTTGTATCGAATATTCTTGTTTACTGAAATCTGCATTTCTTCTATCTAATATTCCTGCTTTCTTCTATCTAATATTCCTGCTTTCTTCTATCTAATATTCCTGCTTGGTTTTGTTTTATTATTACTTCCGTTTCTATAGTAGTTACCAATCATAAAAACATAAACGCAAACGGTTGGTCATTATTTCAAGATCAAGCTGAGCAATACTAGATAATTTATTGAGCACTAAGAACATAATCTGAATGAGTTTGGTGTTTTTGATGACATTATTTATTCTTTCACTTACGCTGCTTTCCTTCATGTAAACCAGCATTCTTCATGTATACCGCCATTCCTTCAAACTTCCCTGACTACGATTCTAGTTAACATCGGTTCAATTCTTATGCTCTAAGCTTTCAGTAGATCGAACTTGACACGACTCTGACTCAATTTTCTTTTTCGTCATCAGATTCCACAACATGGACTACACCACCAAGTCAGGTAAACCTATCACCATTGGTACAGGTACAGGTACAAAATGGCAATGGGCAAAAAAGGCATCAGTGGACGAATACTTCCAACCCATCATTGACCAGGTTAAACTCAGTATCAAGTGTGGTTTCAACCATATTGACACTGCTGAATGTTACACCACTTCTCCAGAAGTGGGTAAAGCTATTGAAGAAAGTGGTGTCAAGCGTGAAGACTTATGGATTACCAGTAAGTATGCCCCCATTATTGTAAAGGATAGAAGATCCCCTGATAATTTGACAAAAGCCTTCGAGCAGATCTTATCTGATTTGGGCACAGAGTACATAGACTTGTTTCTTGTGCATGCTCCGTTTTTTGATGAAAGTTATGATTACACCTTAGAGTCCCTTTGGCTTGAGTTGATAGGATTACAAAAGTCTGGAAAAATTAGATACATAGGAGGTTCCAATTTTGCAATTGACCACTTACAGAGAGTGGCTAAGTTAGACGATGAAGTAAAGCCGCTTTTCAATCAAATCGAATTCCACCCAAACTTACAGAACCAATCCCCAGGGATTGTTTCCTACTGCAAAGAAAACGGTATTGTGGTTGAAGGATACAATCCACTTTGTTCATTGTTTAAATTCACACACGAAAAACTCAATAATTACGTTAATGCATTGGCCCAAAAATACGAAAAAGCAAACAACCAGGTACTCTTAAAATGGGTAGTGCAAAATGGGGTTTTGCCAGTGACGACATCCAGCAATGAGGCCAGAATTAGCCAGGCACTAAACTTAGATTTTACTTTAACTGATGAAGAAGTTAAAGCCATTTCCACAATAGGTAATGGTCTCAAGCAGAGATTCTTCTTCATCGAATTTGATCAGGAACCTTACATCTAAGGTTTATAGAATCTTATAGAAGTTTATTGAATATGCTGAGGCTTTTTACTGAAGTTAGTGCATTTGACAATACACATTTCCTGTAGATTAAATGTAATGCTCCATAACCGTCGCTTATAAGCTCAATGACATCAACAACTGCCCATCATTTCCCTAAACAGGTGCCGTACAGCAGCTCTACAAATCTAAAAATACCTCGCTTAATACTACAGATGTAACGGAGAATCACCACAGAAGCCACGAATGGCTTTTGCATGCTAACAACCCCGGATTACTATTTATAACTCACCTCTGGTTTTAGCTCCAAAATATCCTCAATTGTCAGACTATTTTTCTTTTCTTAGCAAACATTGCTACAATAACCTCTATATTTACTTTTTTCTTTTTCTTGCTATATTTGACCCACATTTTTTGTACCCCTTTCCGATGACGTTTCCCCTTTCCGATGATATTTCCATGTGTCAGGATTTCCCATCTCAAACATTTCACCACGAATAGAAGGCCCTTTCCTCTGCTTCCTATGTATCCAGATCATTGAAAACGCAAAGCAATGACCCTACTGCAAAAACATTCTCTTATGGTACCTGAATAATAATATGAAATTGCATCATTCTTTCGAAACCCAATCTTGATTAGTTAATTGCAACATTCTCGCATTTACGTCACTTGCTGCAAAACATTGGTTCTAAAATTAGCCAGGACTGTTTTGGTTACAAATTGGGCACCCAAATTGGACTATATAAAGAGAGTCAAATATCCTTGCAGTTCTTCATCAAACAACTTAAACAGTTTAAGAGTTTATAATCAGATATCAAAAATGAAATCCTCCTTCGCTTTATTGCCATTGATTTCCTTAGCCACTGCTTTGACTTTGGTCACTGAATCTTCCGACGCCTCCATTTCCGGTAAGGGTATTTCCTCCATCCACGAGGGTGCTGGTATCAACTACTTCTTTGTTGGTTCTTCTGCTAGTGGTCAAGAGTTGACTTTACAAGGTGACAAATTAGTTGACACTACATCGTCATTCCCAGCCCTTTTGTCTGCTGGTAACCCATTCTTGACTCTTGGTGTTGCTGCTCCATCTCCAGTTGACGTTTCTTCTGGTTACTTGAGTATTTCCGGTAACAACCAATTCTACGGTTGTAAGAATGTCAACGACCCATACAACTACTCCAAACAACTGTACGCTGTTACCACCGTCAAGTCTAACGATGAGTGTATTCCATTGAAGTTGAAGGTTGTTGGTGGTTCTGGCCCTTCTTCCGCTCCATATGCTAACACTACCGTCACTGACCAAATCACTGTCACTGACTACACCACCTACTGCCCAGAACACACCACCATCACTATTACCACTTGTGAAGACAAGAAGTGTCACCCACACGTGATTACTGTTGAATCTGCTACAACCATCACTGTTACTGGTGAATGTTTGGTTCCTTCTTCCACCCATTCCGCTTCTTCACTCCCAACCGCAACTACCCATTCCGCTTCTTCACTCCCAACCGCAACTACTCATTCCACAGTGCCAACCACCCAATCTCCTGCTCCTTCTCCATCTGTCCCTCCATTTGAGAACGGTGCCGCTAAGGTTGCTGGTATGGGTGGTTTAGCCGCTATCGGTGCTTTATTGTTGTAAGTCCGTCCGTGATTCGTTAGCATTTGCATTATTTCGAAAATAGTAATTTATGTTTGTTTTTGGTTTCTTGTAGAGTTTATCAGTAACTTAGAGTTTATCAGTAACTTAGAGTTTATCAGTAACTTAGAGTTTATCAGTAACTTAGAGTTTATCAGTAACTTAGAGTTTATCAGTAACTTAGAGTTTATCAGTAACTTAGAGTTTATTAGAGTCATTTAAGCTGATTTTAGGATTCGTGGACTACTCCTGAAAGTGGCGAATTAAAATTGATGCTTCAAAAATATCACAATAATTGATTTCCATGTTTCTTGAACATAGTACAGCAATAAACATACTCGTGAAACCACCAAACTTGATTACCAGCAATGCTGGGGTAATAATTGCTGTGAATATTTCCTAAAGAGTATTGTAGTTATTATGGGGTTATTTTGCTGGTTCTATTAATAACCCCACGAAAATATGCTTGGAAAATAACCATCCAACTCTAAATAAATTGCCTTATTCCACATATTATGCAATGTTGCATGAACAAACCACATTCCAGTTGGTATCTATCAATCCCTGGACACCGATCTACAGCAATTTATCATGAACTCCTCACTATTCTCGGAATAACCTAAATGTGGGGTGTAAGATGTCGTATTCTATGCATCAAGCCATGTGTAAGCACATTTTGAACAATTTTTCCATAACCAACCATCTCGGACTTGAACGACATAAAATGCTTCAACTCCAGGAGGGTAGCTGTGTTGATAATATGAAATGTCTCGAAATTATAGCTTTCAACACAAAAAAAACTTCTTCCGTGACTTTGGAACGCCATTTACACTTCTTGTTTCTCTTGTAATGTCCATTGCCAACGTACAAAAAATCCTTCCTTGCACCATGCCCCTCAAATCCTCCTACCATCACACATACCAGGTAAATTCTCTACCATTTCGTATAGTTTTTGTTTTCGCCCCGCACGACCATTCAACAAAAATATTAATCCCACACCCTGACACAAAAATTAATTTCTCCAATGTCAAACATTACTCCAAAGAAACACACAAAGTCCCAATCGGCTTACGTACGTACCAATTATAAATACGGGAAAGCATATGTGCTTCCGGCTGGTGATTTGCAAACAGTTGAAGATCCCAGGTTCACAAAGGTGTTTTATACTAACTTTAACAGGCTTTTGACAATACCGCTACTAATGTGGCAGCTTCTCAGATGAGAAATGCATTGAACAACTTGGTTGATACTGTTGAAGAGACCGAAACCCAGAGAAAGTTTGAAAACGAAATGGATTCTTTCTTTGCTTTGTTCAGAAGATATTTGACTGATAAAGTCAGTGGAACACAATTGGACTGGGACAAAATCAAGTCTCCTTCCAAGGACGAGGTTGTTAACTACCAAAACTTGAACAATGCTAATGCCGATAACTTGAACAAGTTGGCTGTTTTGAAGTTGAACGGTGGTTTGGGTACCTCCATGGGTTGTGTTGGACCAAAGTCTGTCATTGAAGTAAGAGATGGAAACACCTTCTTAGACTTGACTGTGAGACAAATCGAACACTTGAACAGAAACTATGATACTGATGTTCCATTATTATTGATGAACTCTTTCAACACCGATGCTGATACCGCCAAAATCATCAAGAAGTACCAGGGTCACAGAATTAGAGTCCGTACTTTCAACCAATCCAGGTTCCCAAGAATCTTTAAAGACAGCTTGTTGCCTGTTCCATCGTCTTTTGATGATGCCTCAGATAACTGGTACCCACCAGGACACGGTGATTTGTTCGAAAGTTTGATCAGCTCTGGTGAATTAGATTACTTGATCAACCAAGGTAAAGAAATCTTGTTTGTTTCCAATGGTGATAACTTGGGTGCTACTGTAGACCCAAAGATCTTGAACCACATGATTGAAACCAACTCTGAATTTATCATGGAATTGACCGATAAGACCAGAGCCGATGTCAAGGGTGGTACTTTGATCAACTACGATGGCCAGGTCAGATTGTTGGAAATTGCCCAGGTTCCAAAGGAACATGTTGAAGACTTCAAGTCCATCAAGAAATTCAAGAACTTCAACACCAACAATTTGTGGATTAACTTGAAGGCTATCAAGAGATTGGTAGACAACAATGGAATTCAAAGCGAAATCATTCCAAACCAAAAATCCATCTCCAGCGGCTCTAGTGATATCAATGTCTTGCAATTGGAAACTGCTGTAGGTGCTTCTATCAGATACTTCAACGATGCTCACGGTATTGTGGTTCCTAGATCTAGATTCTTGCCAGTCAAAACTTGTTCTGATTTGTTATTGGTGAAGTCAGACTTGTTTTACTTGGAACACGGTTCTTTGAAGTTGGATCCTATCAGAGAAGGATTTGCAAACCCATTGATCAAGTTGGGTTCTCATTTCAAGAAGGTCCTGAACTTCCAATCCAGAATTACTCACATGCCAAAGATCTTGGAATTGGATCATTTAACTATTACTGGTAATGTTAACTTGGGTAAGAATGTTCAATTGAAGGGTACTGTCATCATTGTTTGTAACGAAGGAGACAAGATTGATATTCCTAACGGATCTATCTTGGAAAACGTGGTTGTTACTGGAAGTTTGTCCATCTTGGAGCATTAAAATAGCCTGTGTAGTATAACATATCATGTTTGTACTTGTCTATACACGGAATGCATTGGGCTCAAGGTCAGAGTATTTAAGGCTAGAAACTATACAGCTTATTAATAGAATGAAACACTACCAAGTGAATATCCAATTGTAAATAACTTGATGTGAAAATGAATTTGTCAAGTTTTATACGACCACTTTTTAGTATATAATGTCCTGATTTCGCATAAATTGCACTCATACATAAAATGCTTCCTGAGCCTCTCAATTTGCAAGCGTGGATCAAGGACAATAAGCACTTGTTACAACCACCAGTCAATAACTACTTGGTTCACCACGATGGGTTTTCCATTATGATTGTAGGAGGACCAAACGCCCGGACCGATTATCACATTAACCAGACTCCAGAGTGGTTCTATCAGTTCCAAGGTACAATGTGCTTGAAAGTAGTTGACGAGGGTCAGTTTAGAGACATTTTCATCAAAGAAGGAGAGTCCTTCTTGTTGCCTGCAAATACTCCTCACAATCCTACCCGTTTCGAAAATACCATTGGTTTAGTTGTGGAACAGGACAGGCCTGAAGGTGTTAATGATAAAGTCAGATGGTACTGCAGCAAGTGCAGGGAACCTATTCATGAAGTGGAATTCTACTGTTATGACTTGGGAACTCAGATCAAAGAAGCCATTCTTGCCTTTGATGCAGATATTCCTGCCAGAACCTGTGAAAAATGTGGTACCTTGAACTACTCGCATCCGCAATAATCTATGTATATATCAACTATAAATAATGAAACAGTTTAGGCAAACTTTTTCTGGTATACTTCCTCACCCTTGTCAAAGATATAGTCTATGGCGTGTTCGACTGGTTCGTCGAAAATGTATGGTAGCAAAGGAACAATACCCAACCCTACACTCACCGGCCCATAAGTCTTCAAAGACTTAGGTGAGTTCTTAAACAAAAGTGAAGAATATCTAACAGCACTGTGAATAGTAAAGGCAGGCAATCCCATTGAAGCAATGCTCTGGAAGAGACCTCTCTTAATAGCAGATAATTTCCAATCCTTATCTACAACGCTGTCGCTGGAAGCTTCAAATGTCTTTTGAGCAACTGGATTTGGAGGAGGCGACTTTTGCCACGGCTTCAAGCCATCGATGTATCTTCCTTCAGATTTCATCTTCACTTTCCAGGATGCATAACCTACATCAGCCAAAATGTACAACCACGAAACACCGTAGCCGAAGGACACCAAGTAAGGGTGGGCAACTGGACGGAAACTCTCACCAATATCTGAGGTGTAAGCCA
The DNA here is from genome assembly GCA_030569655.1 of Yamadazyma tallmaniae. Taxonomy (NCBI): domain Eukaryota; kingdom Fungi; phylum Ascomycota; class Pichiomycetes; order Serinales; family Debaryomycetaceae; genus Yamadazyma; species Yamadazyma tallmaniae. The sequence continues at coordinate 113,807 of JAJMLL010000017.1, read as the reverse complement.
CATATCTGTGGGATGCCAATAAGATAGTTCTGAATCTATTGGCATAAGCTGCGTATCTCAAGTTGGATTGTTCGAGATCTCCATCTACCTGAGACGATTGCTTGATTTTATCCATTTCTTCTGACATGACTTTAATATTCAAAAATGAAATAAAGTCAAAAATGAAGTAAAGTCAAAAGTCACTTTGCTATTGATGATTACCGCGACACTGCGACGACATTCATTTCCTCAACAGTGGCTACTACAATATACAGCAGATTAATACATTTCATCGTAGATTCACTATATAGTTACACCAATTACCAGGTACTGTACTTCCACAAAGATTGACCTGGGTTGATAGCTTCGTTTTCGTCAGCAGAGAAAACAACACCCTTATCAGCACCCAAAGAGTAGTAGGTGAACAAAGCATGGGTGAAGTCATTGACATCTTTCTTAAGAGTAGCAACTAAGTCATCGTTACTGATAGACTTGATTTCGTACTTCTTACCTTGAGCAGCTTCGATTTCAGCAACCACTTGCTTCAATGGGATAGTACCAGATCTGACTCTGTATTTGTCCAAAGCCTTGGATGGGTCGGTGGTGGCAATGGCAGCAACAGACTTACCAATATCTTCACCAGTGGAGAAGTCCACTGGCTTGGTTTCGTAATCACCAGAAACTTCCACAACACCGGTTTGTTGGTGAATACCAATGTGGTCGGTGAAAGCGTACAAGAACACAGGTGGGATTCTGAAGAAAGAAGTGTTGATAACAACAGTCTTAATACCGTGGGCTCTGACGTTCTTGTTGTGGTCAATCTTGGCTTGTAACAATGGCGAAAGGATTTCAGAAGGAATCTTTTCATTTTCGTTACCGAATTCACTTGGAATGTACAACTTTGGCTTAATGGCAATAACCACTTTTTCGAACTTAGCAATAAGTTCTGGGTTTGGTGGTAACAAGGAGATGATAACATCGACACCCTTCAATTTTTCTTCCAAGGAGTCGTCAATTTCAGATTGTACGTATTGTACCTTGTCAGTAGATTCAGCAGATTTGTCCTTGGTGGTGACGGCCTTGATTGGGTACGAAACCTTGGAAGCAAAGATTGGGCCCACCAAAGCGTCGACAACGTATTTACCCAAAGCACCTGAGGTTCCGAAAATAGCAATAGAAGTCATGTTTGTCAATTGAATGTGTTTAAAATGTGATACAAATAGTAAGGGCAGGGAATTTGAAAGCAATTTATATACCCATGATGACATCGACAGCTGGTCGTGCGCGTGCGGTTTGTGTATTAGTAACGATAGAAAATTGTAGAAGCACAGTGGCAGAAACCCAATTCTACCAATTAGTAAGGCATGTACGCTTCCAATACAGTAATGACAAACCTTCACGGAGTTAATAAATACTATTACTAGTATAGGTGGTGAGAGAAATTATTGTGGTGGCTTTGATAGTAAGGTTATGAAAATTGTGGTGCATATGTTGAATATACCTTCAGGGTTGTGGAATCACAACTGTGTGTGGTTGCTCATAATTTGGTTACACACCGTTTCTGATCTTTTGTTCCTTTTTCATTTCTTCACGTTTCTTTTTCTTGAAGTTATCTTTCCCTGCTTGGGTATTTCCGGAATTCTCGGGTTTACGTTTCCCCATGAAGGTTTTTTCCGATACGGTATTTCCATGGACTTGTTGTGTAATTTTAGTGAGCATTACTAATCGTGTAGTGCACAAATGAACCAAAGCTTCAAGAAAGTCATTCAAAAGAAAACAAAATTGAAGCTAAAGAATGATTGCAGTGACTTGTTGATATACCTAATATACGTGGATTACTTGGATAAGTTATTGGAAAAGTCCACTGTCAACAACGAGATTTCAGTGCAGAGGTTGTCAACACTGAACGAGCAATTGATGAAAAGTTTTAGAGGTTAACCAATGACAAAATATTAGCATTCTACAGTACTTTCATCTAGCTTGAGAGCTATTTCATTCGCAACATAGAGGTATTTTCCTACATTTAGCATATACTGGTTATATCAATATACTTTCATCTCTGGTTAATTGTAAACAAATTCGCACAAAACATTATGACTGATATAGTTATCAGATTCATAGACTCAAATAAAGGTGAGCAAATCCATGACTATACGATTCCATATGCAGCTGGTACAAACTACGGTACACTCAAGTCCAAGATTCGTGGGGCCATCAACTACGCATCAAATAAAAGATTGAAATTGATATATAACGGGAGAGTCATTAACGACAGCTTTGATTTCCATGACATCAAATTTAGCGACGCCAAAGCATATATCCACTGTGTTATTGGTGAAACTCTCACTTTAGACCAATTGCAGAAGGAAAGTCAATTGGATAACAAGAAGATTGAATCAAGCACCCAACCAGAAGTAATAGGGTTCGATCGATTATTGCAACAAGGATTCAGCCACCAAGATATAAACGACTTGCGGCAACAATTCGAGTCGATATATAATCTTGATGGAGGGGCAAGAAATCAGCAGATAGATGATTTGGAGGAAGAAGAAAGAAGACAGAACCATATTCGAGAACTAGAAGAAAGGTGGATCAATTCAACCGTCAACCCCAATGCCACCCAAAATGTCAATAATGGTAATGAAACCACTGTCAATGAAAATACCACTGAAGAACAAATGACACATACCGCACCCACCACTGAATTAGATGAAAATCACAACAATGATCTCTTGGTAGGATTATTGGTGGGGGTGTTTTTGGGAGTAGTAGGAGTGCTATTTGTGATCGCAGATGAATCGGTTTTTAACAAGCGACAAAAGATGGCGATTATAGCTGGGTTGTTTATCAACTTCTCCATGGCTTTAGTTAGAGGTCAATGGATATATATATAAATAAATGCTTAACAGAGACAAGTATTACTGGAAAACATGTTTGACCTACCAGCCCTTAGCATATCTCATCTACCAAAATCCAAGGACTCAAGCAGGGCGAAGATATACTAATCAGGGCATTAAGATGGACATTTATTCTCGCCGTTAACCTGACGCTTGCCAATTCGTGGGGATATAAAATAGACAAGCAACACGGTAATAGTTAAGGCTGCCGCACAACCTTTGAGATGAGTAAAAATTTTCCTTTTATACCAAGGGTTGCTCCGGGTAACTGCTCTTTCTGGTATCACACTACTCCAGGTGTGGATTTTTCTGCGCCGTTACAGGCCTATTTGGTCTGCCAACAACCGTACTTCCCACCGCGCTGGACTCGGGTCTACAGTTCTGTCTACTGTCGCACCATTTTCAACAATCACCACCCCAACAGACGTGTTGAGTCACTGTGGAGAAAATCGAGCCTGAAATTATTGAGATCTTTCCGTCTATCCAATTCTTGTATTATATTAGTAGAGAGTTGCTAGTTTCAGAGCACCTGCATAGTCGAAATCCACCTTTATAGCCGTTATGTCTGAAGAGCCAAAGCCATTGCCATTTATCTACCAGTTTTTATCAGGTGCCATTGCTGGTGTGTCTGAGATCTTGCTTATGTACCCATTGGATGTGGTCAAAACTAGACAGCAGTTGGACTCCACAGGAACCTACAACGGTACTTTACAGACTTTGACCAAGATTGTCAAGGACGAGGGTTTCTCCAGATTGTATAAGGGTATTTCTGCTCCTATTTTAATGGAAGCCCCTAAAAGAGCCACTAAATTTGCTGCTAATGACGAATGGGGAAAGTTCTACAGAAACTTGTTTGATATTCAGAAGATGAACCAGCCTTTGGCTGTTTTGACCGGTGCTACTGCCGGTGCAACCGAGTCTTTTGTAGTTGTTCCGTTTGAATTGATCAAAATTAAATTACAAGACAAGACTTCCAAGTTTAATGGTATGGTCGATGTCACCAAACATATTATCAAGGAAAATGGTGTGTTGGGTTTGTACAAGGGTTTAGAATCTACCTTGTGGAGACACATTTTCTGGAATGCTGGTTATTTTGGTTTGATTTTCCAGGTCAGAACCATTATGCCTAAACCAAAAACCTCTACTGAAAAAACCTTGATTGACTTGACTTCTGGTGCCATCGGTGGTACTTTTGGTACCATTTTGAACACTCCTTTTGATGTCGTCAAGTCAAGAATCCAGGCTGGTTCGGTTAGATACAAATGGTCTTTCCCATCCTTGTTTATAGTTGCCAGAGAAGAAGGTTTCGGTGCCTTGTACAAGGGTTTTATTCCAAAGGTCTTGAGATTGGGCCCTGGTGGTGGTGTTTTGTTGGTAGTTTTTACAACCTGTATGGATTTCTTCAGAAGTATTCAATAGAGCTTTTCATTTCTACACGAGTATATATGTTTTATGTACGCTACAAGTTTCTTATTATATCCTGAAGATCGATGTCAATTTTGGGGATTTCAAGTAGTTGCAAGTCAGCTTTGAACAAGCTGATAGTCTCCATCAACTCTGGCGAGTCAAAGTCCACCTCACCTAGTGGCACTTTAGGTGTGCTGCTTCTTTCGACATCAGCATCAATATCAATTCCAATATCAAACTTGTCGGCAAGAAAGTCTTTGACAAGTATTAGATTTGGATAGTTGCTTATGTTTAAGATCTTGAAGAACTTTTCTTTGTAAAGCAAGATTTCGTAGATAAGGTCACTTTTAATGCTTAATGATAATAGATTGTTGAACAACTTCAAGATTTCATTGGTCAAATTGATTTTATTTAAATTCTGTTCGTTGAAATTAAGTAAGGTCATAATGGTCTTGATTAGCTGAAGGTAGTTGTAATCCTCGTCAATCTGTAAGCTAATGATGACGTGCACCAATCTGATGGCATTCACAAAGTTATCAACATTCAATTTCTTATTCACATTATATTTTAGCAAGATAATCAAATTATCTAAAAAGTATGATAACATTGGTTTGGTTTCATTGTTTGCGTTATTCAACTTTACCACCACTGACTTCTGATGACACAATTTCCATTTGAGCTCATCAATTGTCAACTTTTCAATATTTGGCACTTGCAAAACTTTGTTTATCATCATCAAGGCAAGCCTGGTCATTATAATTGAACTTTTAGCTTTGTATTGGAATTGGGTATTGTACGATAATAAACAGCACCAATTGAAGAAACATTCGGTATGGACAAAGTTCTTTATGAAGTTTTTATCATTGAAGAAACTGTTGATGTATAAGCTGATGGGTAATAACTCTTTGATTTCAAAATTGACCAATTCTTTGTGTTTGCATTCTTTGAATCTATCAGTTAAGGTTTGTTCTATTTCCTCATGATTAGGGTAGTGCTTATCATCATTTACATCTATCAAGGTGATAAATTCGTTATTGATATACTTATCGCCGTAGTTGAGTTTGTTGCCAGTAATCCAGTGGAAAAAAGAGCCATTCATGGATTCCTGGTTCAACAAATCAGGGGAATACTCATAACTTAATTTCAAATTGAATTTTAGCATGGTTTCAAGTTGTAAGCAGAACTGTTCCATTTTGGAGATGGTTACTTGTGAATCCACATTCAAAATTCCAATTATGAAAAACATTTTGATGGAAGTCTCGATAGATAAACGCACCATTGAAGGTTCTACTTCATCATTTATTACCTTAGGGTGGGTTATAACTAGAATATCGTTTAAGATTTCAACAAAATCTAGTTTTCTAAAGGTGTCAATGGCGTTGGAACTTTTGATAATCTGGATGTAGTCATACAAAAGATATATGATCTCTTTTATAATCACCAAGATCCATTGGTTCATTTCTTCAAGCTCCAAATTTGGTATCAACTTGATCAAAAACCACCGGTTCATCTTGAACAATTGTATGATTTCTGGTATCTCCACATCCTTACCTGTTTGATGCATCAGGTTGATTATCACCTTCAATATTCTCAATATGTTCACTATGAAGTGCAATCTGTCAGAGTGGTTTATTTTGCCGAAGTCAATGCTTGCTGCACTCTTAATGCTACTTCTTCTGTCTGCTTGCACATAGTTTGTGATATCATCTTCTTCTAAATGGTCTTGTGGAACCTTGGGTTTTAAACTCTGTAGAGACTCGGGAAAGTCAATTGCTTCGGCATAAAACTTAATTCCATTGAAAAGCAACTGGTTTACTACTTCGAGGGATTCTGTACTATTTAAATCTGTATTGTCTTCTTTTCCCATAATAATATCGTCTCTGGACTCTCCATGAGATACAAGCTGTGCTTTTAAGGCATTGCAATGAACAGTCACCGAATAAAATGCAGCATAATACTCTTCATCTTTAACAGTCCCATCAAATATAGTGCCATAGAATTTAACCGTTTCCATCGTGTTGTTCCGGTTCCAAGATCTGTTAAAACTCAATATCCCATGTCGCGTCACTATCCCATGTCGCGTTTTCACTTTTGGTAAACGCGACAATAAGTGTGTTTCATAAACTGTCTTTTGAACCTCAATCTGGTAATTACTGGGTAGTAGATAGAAACCCCTGGGATCAGCTACTTGATAGTGTACGCTGAGCTTTATATATACCACTTCAGTGGGACCTAAAGGATTTTTGTTTGAAATATGCAACTTTCGAACACCTCAGTTGAAGAATACGAAATGGTGGATAATCCAATTGAGACTGGGAAACCGTTGATTCAAGATTCTACATCAGGAAAAAGCCTAGATACAAATCACATTGATGACACGTTCGAAATGGATTCGGACGATGACACGTCTACCGTTTTTCAAGAACTAGATATGAGTAATCAAAAACATGATGATGATCCAGAATCATTTTTCAACAACCCTATGTTTCAGGATATATACTCCCAATACCAAAGAATTGAGGGTCCAAGTCGACTCTTTTACGTGATACCGATTGTTTTGGTGGGTATTTGGCTATTTTTGTTGATTTTCTACGCAAATGTAGATATCAAAGATGTAGCTTCAGTGTGGAGGTGGAAAACAAATGTGATTAGTTTTGGGTCAGAGACTATAAATTTGAACCCTTACAGTGTGGAAAACAAAAATCTAACTATTGATACGCTACGTAAAGGTCAATTGTCACCCAGGTTCCGGTGGTTGAAGTGGTTGGATAGAACCCAGTATCCAAAGTCGAACAAAAGAGACGAAAAATCGGGCTTTTATATGACCAGAGGTGATAAACAACAGTTTGTTATTGTTAATTCCAAAACAAGCCTGTTGCTGGTATTTATTGATTCTCCACAATTTGCTTATAATAACAATTTCTTCTACATTGACGAAGTGATATTGAATCCTGCTAAACCATATAATGATCCGGCCACGTACCACATTGTCACCTCAGATAGGTTGCCACAATGGAGGCACCTGTCATTCTCGCTCTTCTGGTTATATAGACAAAGCACCAACGAATTCATTCCCATCTTACCAAAGCTGGTTCAAACAGGCTTGAAACCAATTAGTTTGCTCAAGTTGCATTTTGCAAAGTTTTCTGGTGATGGAACCAAGGTTATTTTTGGGGTTGAACATAATTTATACTGGATGGACTTGAGTGATAAATCTGTACATGAAATAACAACCAATGGTTCTCCCCAGATACTCAATGGGAAACCAGATTGGGTTTATGAAGAGGAGATTCTAAGCGATGACACTTTCTTTTGGATTTCACCTAAGTCAAAAACTATGGTATATGCTGCCATTAACGACACTAGTGTGTTGGACTACGACGTGGATTACTATGTGAAGGGACTGGAGGATGTTGGTTTAACTTACGAAATGGGCGTGGAACACAGAGTTGGTGATATTAATCAATATCCAGTAAAACAGTCCCTCAAGTATCCCAAGCCAGGCACCAAAAATCCTGAAGTCAAGCTTTTCAGCTATTCATTTGATACCAAGAAGTCAACAGAATTGAAATTCGACTCGAAATCAAGCGAATTCATAATATATAACGCAGGATATATTGATGAAACCAATTTCTTAGTCAAGATCACAGATAGAAGGAGTAAAGTTATGTCTAAACAAGTTTTGGGTTTGCAAGAAGAGACCAATAGTTATAGGGAAGTGCAACTCACTAACGCCACTGCTGATTATGAAGGGTGGATTGAAAAAGTTTCCCCATTTGTGCCTGTAAAATCTGGTTATGTTGAAAAGATTGTTGTGGAAGGTAGAACCCATCTTGCTTACTACTCAGAACCACTTTCAAGTGCTCCTAAACTTTTGACTTCTTCTGCAGATTATGATGTAATTGTGGATGCCCAGGTTATATTTAATCCTCTTGAAGATATGATTTATACCCTATCTAATAAAGTTGGTTCTATGGACAAACATTTCACTGGTGTTGATCTTGAAGGAAACCTCAAGTTCGTGCTTGGCGGAGATCAAGAAGGGTTTTTTGAGTTCAACAGTGATCATGAAGGGCAGTACATCTCATTGGAATATTTGGGACCAGGTTTTCCTTTTCAAAAAATCATCAACACTGGAGATATGCACTTACATGAAGAGGACAACGACTTAAACTACTCAAAATACTTGGCTTCAGCCCCAGTTGTTAGCGATTTGAAGTTCTTACATTCACAAGTAAGCAAGTATAATCTACCGACCAGTAATTTCAAGTCGATTAGGCTTACTCATGACGGTGAAAATGTAGATATTAATGTGCTTGAAATCTTACCGCCAAACTTTAAACCTGATGGCAATAGAAAGTATCCAATTCTAGTACATGCCTATGGTGGACCGGGGTCGCAAACCGTGAATAAAGGCTATACCTTGGGCTTCGAAGATATAATTAGTGCTACTTTGGATGCTATCGTATTGGTTATAGATCCAAGGGGCACTGGTGGCCAAGGATGGAAATTCAAAGCTTATGCAGCAAACAAGATTGGGTATTGGGAACCAAGAGATCTAAAGACCATCACATCTGAATATGTGCATAAAAATGAAAATGTTGTGGATAAGAGTAGCATAGCTGTTTGGGGCTGGTCCTACGGAGGGTTTACTACTTTGAAGACCTTGGAGTACGATGCAGGTGAAATATTCAAATTTGGAATGGCGGTTGCTCCTGTTACCAACTGGCTCTTCTACAATTCCTTCTATACCGAAAGGTATATGAATCTTCCGTCCGAAAATCCAAACTACCAGGAACATGGCTTAATCAAAGACTACGCAGCTTTCAAGAAGATTGACCGGTTTTTAATAATGCACGGGACCGCAGATGATAATGTTCATCTTCAGAACCTGTTGTGGCTTGTTGACAAGTTCACCACCAATGGAACCCAGAATTATGACACCCACTTCTTTCCTGACAATGACCATGGCATTCACTACCACAACGCTGGGGTGATTGTTTACGATAAGTTACTTAACTGGTTAAAGGATGCTTTCACGGGTAAGTTTAATGGATACATGTAATCTACTACTAGCTACCTGAAGTCAGTGTGGCTACCATTATATAGACATATTCCTATGGACGCATCTCAAGTATTTTGCAGCTATTTTTTCGCATCTGTCAACTCATCGCAAAATTTTTTATATAGTAACTATGGCGAAGACTAGTAAATCGACTAAAAAGTTTCAGAAGAAACACTTGAAACACACACTTGACCATAGAAAAGAGGTTCAGAAGCACAATAAGCTCATTGGTTCTAGAAAGAGAAAAACCAAAGATGACGCTGCAACCCCAAAAACCAAAAGCAAAGAAATCTTTGAAGACATGTCTGTGGACGATTTCTTTGAAGGTGGTTTTGAGGTGCCAAAGCCTAAGAAGAACGCTAAATCTATCGCTGAAGAAAGCGAAGATGAAGAAGATGACAATAATGATGAATTAAAGGAAGACGAATCCTCGGATGAAGAAGATATCGAAGCTTTGGAACAGAACATGAAAGACTTGAAAGACAAGGATCCTGAATTTTACAAATATTTACAAAATAATGATAAGGACTTGTTGGACTTTGAAGCCTCAAACCCATTGGATGGTATAAGTGAAGATGATGACGACCAAGACGAAGATGATGATGAAGAGGTGGCTGAAAAGGAGACTGAAGTTATTCCAGAACAGAAGGTTACTAAGGCTGAGATTACTTTACAATTAGTCAAATCTTGGAACAAAGAATTATCTGAAAAACCAACTACTAAACTTATGAAGCAAATTTGTATGGCGTTTAAAGCAGCTATCAATGTGAACAATGATTCCGAGGAATATAAATATGTGATCACTGATCCAAAGGCCTTTACTGAAATAATGTTACTTGCTTTGAAAAAGTTACCAGACGCTATTCAAAAGTTGGTCAAATACAAAACTAGTGGTAACGGGGTTAGAACTATTCCACAGAAAAACCAGAATGTGTCCCAGATCTCTGCCATCTTGAAATCTCACGCCAGTTCATTTATTACCTTATTAGATGACATCAATAACGTTGAAACTGCTACCTTGGTTTTGTTTTCTTTGCAAGAAGTTTTTCCATACTACTTATCTTTCAGAAAATTGTTGAAGGATATCTTATCATCTGTGGTGAATATCTGGTCCTCGACTAAGGAAGTTGAAATCCAAATCGCTACCTTTGCATTCTTGAATAATGTATCCAAAGAGTTCCCTAAGTCCATTTTGGAAACTGTCTTAAAGTCTACTTACACTATATTTCTTAAGAACTGCAGAAACACCAATCACTTTTCCATGCCATTGTTGAACTTTTGTAAGAACTCTGCTGCTGAATTGTATGGAATTGACGAAACCTTGTCTTATCAAATTGGTTTCGAGTATGTTAGGCAATTGGCTATACATTTGAGAAACAGTATCAATGCAACCTCCAATGCTAAGGAAGGTTTCAAGACTATATATAATTGGCAATATTGCCACTCCTTAGACTTCTGGTCTAGAGTCTTAGCACAGCAATGTAACCCAGAAAAAGAGTTACAAACTCATAAGAACAAAGAAAGTCCTTTGAGACAGTTGATCTACCCATTGGTCCAAGTCACCTTAGGAGCAATCAGATTAATTCCTACTGCTCAATTCTTCCCATTAAGATTCTACTTGATTAGATCGTTGATTCGTTTGTCACAGTCAACTGGAGTTTTCATTCCAATTTTCCCATTAATTTCTGAAATTTTAAACTCTACAGCTTTTACAAAGAGCCCAAAGAGAGTCAACTTACCAGTTTTTGACTTTGAAAATAACATCAAGGTTAACCAGCAGTATCTCGGTACCAAGGCCTACCAAGATGGTTTGTCAGAACAATTCATTGAATTGGCATACGAGTTTTTTGTATTATACAGCAAAAACATTGCCTTCCCTGAATTGGCTACGCCACCTGTTATTGCTTTGAGGAGATTCACCAAAAAGTCTAAGAACGTCAAATTCAATAAGCTGTTAATGCAGTTGATCGAGAAATTAAATGAAAATGCCAAGTTCATTTCTGCTAAGAGGTCCAATGTTGAATATGGACCATCTAATAAGCAGGAAGTAAACTCATTTCTCAGTGAAATGAAGTGGGAAAAGACACCATTGGGTCAATATGTTGTTGTTCAGAGAAAGGCCAAGGAAGAGAAGTTGAAATTGTTGAGAGAAGCCATTGAACAAGAAGAAGAAGCTAAGAACAAAAACAAGAAAGAGGACAATTCTGATATTGAAATCGACGAAGAAGAAAGCGACGAAGAAGAAAGCGACGAAGAAGAAATCGAAGAAGAACAAGAGGATGAAGACATGGATGACGAATAGTTAAATAATAATATATTAATTAAATAGTTATTAGTACATAAACGCATTAAAAGATCTTAGACTGCTGTTACCATATTCGTTATAAGTCGTTTGAAATTAAGGGTCGATTGGGATAAAGTTTCCGACAATACAACTTGGAATATTGTATCTGTCTCTCCTGATTGTGAAACTAAAACAACAACTCTTTCTCTTAATACCGTCTTTTGTTCTTAGGTTACAACTGGTCAAAACAGCCTTTTGACCTTTATCGAAAGCAATAGCTCCATACTTCTCCCAGAAGTTAACGGCGCTTTCTTCACTCATCAACTCATATATAGCCAACTTTCCATCCTTCAAATCATCTGTTGTTACCCCTACCAACGAAGCAAATTCCTTATTCCCTCTATAAATTTCTCCGGTACGTCTCCACAAACATGCAGGTATAGCCATAGAAGTGAACACTCTATCGTAATCCAATAACATTCTCTCAAAGCTTTCTTCAACCAAAACTAAATCCACATCTTTCAACGTCCTTGCAATGGCCCTAAAGGCGGGTCTAAAGACTGACAAAGGTTTCAAAATCCTTTGTCTACTAGTAGTGTTCATATAGTTGTCCATATAATTTTGCAACCTGGCATAGCCTTTTGCATAGTTATAAGGCTGTAACAAACCAGCCTCCAATTTTGCTTTGATAACCTGTTTTAATCTTTCTTCTGGAGATATTTCAGTAGTAGGATCAGCTGCAGTAAGAAAGAATTTATCTCTTGCAGAATCTGAAATCACTGGTTGGTGCTGTGCGTCATCCTTGCCTTTAGGTTTGTGGGGTTGTGTTGGAGGGAATTGTACAGGTTGCGGTGGTTGTACCTGATGTTGTGGTTGAGGTTGATGAGCCTGCTGAGCCTGTTGAGCCTGTTGAGGTTGTTGAGGTTGTTGTATCTGTTGCTGAGGTTGTTGTAGCTGCTGCACAGGTACCAAGTTTTGAATTTCTTTTGATTGGTCTGTCACACTATTATTTCTAAACAGGCTGAAGTTAGTGTAGGAAGGATTTGGAGAAAAAGCTAAAATATTGGAAATAGCCGCATCTTGGTTATTGTTGTTACCAGTAATATTATTAGCATCTGTAGGTGGCATACTAAAGCTTAACAACGCATCACTACCAGGGGTGTCTTCATTCAAAGCACCATTTACCAAGTCTGGATCATCTATCATTGATAAAAAGTCGTTCAAAGAACTGAACTCACTTCCTGCATGTTCCGAATAGAAAAAGGGTTCGGGGTTGAAAGGCAATGTTTGTGATAACACCGAGTTATTGTTTAGTTTTGACTGTTCAGGTACTATTTGTTGGGGTTGTTGACTTTGAGGAAGCTTATTGTCATAGTCTTGTGGTAAATTCAGTGGTGGTGATATAGAAGGTTTCGTCATGTTCTGGGCCTTCATTCTTTGTTTCAAATTGGTTGGTTCATCATAACACAAATGGCCAATTCCTCTTTTGATGCATCTTTGACATGGCCTGGAGTCATCACAAATCATGTGAGACCTTCGGCAGTAAACACACGCCATTTCTACCTTCTTCTTTCTTTTTTTCTGTAGCTTTTTGCCATTAATTGTCGTTTCTGACACGACAACGCTTTCATCTTCGGCTTTGCCAGACATGGTTTATATATACGTGAATGTTGGTGATGTGGCTGAAGATAGTGTTCCGAGAATCTCCTGGAATGTAAGTTTCAAGGCAGACCGCTCGATTTTTTTTTTTGTTCCAAACCACTCACAAACTATATAGACTGAAAAATCCTAGGTGGGATTCGATTCGACTCACAACGGACGTAGTATCTTTGAGTGTTTAACGACCTATCGCAGCGCTGTACTGTTTTCACTCAGTTTTTCTCACCAAAATTGGTTGGTTGTGCGAGACACGCACCCCAGGTTTTTTTTGTGGAGTTACGAACTGATCCTAAAAATACCGGGACAGATTTGAGTTCGGAGTTGAGATGTCAAAGGAGGAAGTCGGGGCCTTCATAAATCATACTACATGCTACGGAAAATGTAGGCGTGTATAATCACCTAGTTGGGGTATTTACTACGCCATTACCTATCCAGACTAGTTGAGGATGGTGGAATTACTTTCAACTGATTCTATCGAGGTGTTATCTTCGTCATTCTCCATCGGAGCTGGGGCCTGTAAGTCGGAATCAATGCTGGAACTGAGACTCTTTCTGGGAACCAGATTTGATGAATACTGAGTTAGGATTTGCAGTGGTCTTGTAAAAGGTTGATGGCTCGGAACAAAATAGGACAGGTCTGCTTGTTCGGGAGGAGACAATGTGCTTGGTGCTGTGTGGAACGATTCTTGGGTATCAGATGCAACTGATTCTAACACAGGAGAAGTTGTTTCAGGTTCGTAGTTTAGCACCACATCCTCGTGGTCGAAATCTATGTCAGATTCCTCGTGTGAGTCGTTTTCGGGTTCTGATTCAAATACAACCTGAGCCTCTAAATCGTTATCTAAACTCCCGTAATCATTCACTTGACCAGCAAGTAACCTTGAGTTGGAATTTACAATGGATTGATTGCATAATGGACAGCTCCTCTTAAAGTTTATCAACCAATTGCTCAAACAGGTTTCATGAAAAAAGTGTTTGCATTCCAAAATTAGAATTCTGGATTTCAATGGTTTGAATTTATCCAAACATATCGAACATTTGAAAGCAGGGAAAAAGTCTTCATGCATTATTAGTACCTCCAACTTTTGTTTCAACCCTTTAACATCGACTCCATTGATTACGTAATTGTTTAAGTCAGGATTCGAAGATGATGGTGTAGGTCTGTGGTTAGTGATATCTGGCCTTGAGCCATAGTTAGTGAAGGAATCTTCCGATGATACTGATTCGGCTGAAGACAAAATCGAGAATGCATTGGTTTGTCGTGTCGCTTGGAGGTAGCTGTAGAATTTCTTGGTGTATATCAAATGATTGTTGTTGAAAATGTACACCGGCAACTCCTTTACAATCTTTTGACTGAACTTGTTCTTTTGAATTCTTCTACAACCTTGCACAAGTTGTATTATACAGTAAAATATGATAATCAACAAAGGTGGAGACAAAACCATCGACAACAAAATATTAATCCAGTTTCCAAGCGATGCAGTAGAAATTTTAATAGGAATGTTTTGGCTATCCAAGGCTTTCAATGTCATATAGGATTCGTTCGTTATAAACATTACTGGGACTCTTAGAGTCCTGTCTTCATTGAATGTGCTAGAATACATGGTAATCAACCCTTTCATTGGTTCGTCATTCGCAATGATAATGCTAGTAGGATTCAATCCTGATTTAAGGATGTTATCAACCTTTTCGACAAAAGTGCAATCGCCTCTTAGCAAAATAAGGGTTTTATCAAGTAAATCATCCGTTTTTGACAATGTTTGGCACGCATTCGACTTCAAAATCCTATAGTTAGAATCGAGGTCTTTGTTCAATATAGGACTGAAAGAAGCGTATCTAGCAACAAACTCGTGGAATTTTTCATGTTTCTCCGTTGGTTCCGTGTAGTTGATCTGAATTATGGAATCTATGGGGAAAATGGAGTTAACCATGTTATTAAGAGGATACTCCACAAATCCATTATCAAAAGGCATCGCCTTCGGTAAATAACCTTGTTCCATTTGTGGATGTATGTTGATTAAGTTGGCTACTTGCATATCTAAAACATCCCGATATACAACTAATAAAACCATGAATATTGTGCATGTTACGATGGCAGTTGCTTTAAAGTGTAGTCCTGATGACATCATGATGATCTGTGGGATCTTGTATCTCAAGATCAAGTCCTTAAGGTTGAAGCTAAATTACAGTTGTGTGGAGGAATTTGGAAGGGATTTTGATGTTTAATCAAAGGTAGGATGGAATCCAATGCAACTATGATGTGATTTGTGATCCCCAGAACTAACTCGCGATAATTATGTAATCTACATGATCAATCAGGTGTTTTTAAATTGCTACAGAAATTATTAAATGTGGTTCTAGTGTGACTTAACTTGTACACTGGTTGTAAGCCAAGTCTCTTACATATATTTGAAGTTTTTTTAGTCATGCATTTATCTCATTAACTACATTATTTGGCTGCAAATAATTAAACTAACCTTGAAGAATATCAACAACCTTTTGAGCAGAACTGTCAGCAGATGCAGGGTTAACACCGGTCACAACTCTTCCGTCGGCAACGGTCCAATCATCCCAAGGACCTGCAGGAGCAACAAAAGTAGCACCAACTCTCTTAGCCATAGTTTCAACCGATTCCAAGTTCTTTTGGTCCATAAGCTTTTGCAAATCCAATATAACTTCTCCCTCATCAGTAAATCCAGTGATTTTCTTACCATTCAAAACCAATTCGCCAGTTTTGAGGTCTTTGACTGAGCCCAAGACAACAATACCGTGGCACACAGCACCAATAACACCACCATTAGCATAGATTTTTTCGTAGATATCAATCAAATCTTTGGCAATTGGGTAATCGAACAAAGCAGCGTGTCCTGCAGATGCATAGATGGCACTGTATTCTTCAGCTTTAATGTCGCTGGCCTTTTTAATATTTTGCATACGTTTGCTGAAGTCTGAGTTTGAATCATTGTATTCTTCCAAGTCTTTACCACTTAAGTAGGTTGGTTGTAAAGAGTGGTCATCTACACCACAAGTTCCAGTTTCGGAAACAAAGTCGACCTCGTAGCCAGCTTTGAGAAATACTCTCATTGGATGTAAAGCCTCAGTGATGAACAACCCAGTCTTGTCACCGTCTTCGTAGAAGACGTCATTGTATGAAGAAATAGCGATAAGAATCTTTCCTGCCATGATTGTTTTTTAGTTTAATTGGTAGGTCAAAACATGGATAATCGCTTAAATTTATATTCTGGGTGGTGCATTTTTGATGATTAATCAGCTTCGATTTGCTGACAGTTAACGGTTATTGAAAGTGTGTTAACCAAAATCTTAGGCTGATACTTGGGTTGTGAACGACCGAATCCGCTATTTAACATCATCTGGTGTGTACAGAACATAGTTTGGCCAATAATGTGCCTACCACGGATAATAGATTTCCCGTGAAGTGTGCATTAGTAACCAAAATTCGATGAGCATCGCTAATTTGTGCATAGAATCTTGTAAATAGTTATGATTTCCCTCCGAGATCAAATATTTTCGGTGGGGTTCTTATATAGTCTTTGACGTTTCCCAAGAGCCTTACTTGTGGAAATTCCGAAGTCAAATATGCTACTAAAGTTGGCTGCAAATTATGCTTTGTTCTTTTAATCTACAGATTATATACAGACTTCTAGAAAACATCTCCCAATTTCAATCTAGGAGCAATGTTCATAGAAATCAATTCTTGGAATAGCAACTTGGCTGCATATGGAATCGTCATTTTGATAACATTTTCTGAGCTCTTACAGGTTGTGCACCAATTATTGTAACCCATTAATCCACAGGTATTACAGATATCAACTTCAAAAGCGTCAGAAGATATCATTAATCTCTCCAATAATAATTGTGATGCACCATATGCAATAACACAATCTCTTTCCATTTCTCCCAATCTCAAACCACCATCTCTGGATCTACCTTCAGTAGGTTGTCTAGTTAATACAGCTCTAGGCCCTCTAGCTCTGGCATGCATCTTATCCAAAACCATATGCTTCAATTTCTGGTAGTAAATAGGACCGAAAAAGATATATGCTTGCAAACATTCACCAGTGATACCAGAATACAACATATCCTTTCCGCTATAGTTAAAACCGTTTTTCACTAAGACATCACTCATCTCCTCCAAATCTGAACCACCAAAACATGTACCATATTCCAAAGATCCATTCAACACACCAGCCTTACCACTGATCAATTCTATCATCTTACCGACCGTCATTCTGGATGGGAAACCGTGGGGGTTCATGATAATGTCAGGAGAAATTCCCATATCATTGAAGGGTAAATCTTCCTGTTGAACTATAATACCACAGACACCTTTCTGTCCATGTCTCGATGAAAATTTGTCTCCCAATTCAGGTCTTCTGGTTTGTCTTAATAGCACCTTGATCAAAGCCTGGTCGTTATCGCCGACAGACATCATCACCTGATCCACATACGATGGTTCTGGTCCTTTATAGTATGCAGGGGTATCTCTGTGTGATTCAGCTTGGGTTTCAGCAGGAGCATTCAAAACAGATTCTCCTGCATTAGTTGGAACACATTTGTTGACATAAACTTGTCCGTTCTCAATACGCATTCCAACTTCACCCAAACCATCTGGTCCTAAAGAAGCATGCTGAGGTATTGGGTTGTTGTTATCATCTACTCTCATACCGCTTAAAATATCTTTGGAATGGTTAGGGTATCTCTTCAATGTTATTGTGTTTTTCCTTAATACCTGACATCTACCAAACCCTCTGTCAATCGATGCCTTGTTTAGCACTAATGCATCTTCGATATCATATCCAGAGTATGACATCACCGCCACAGTAGCATTCTGGCCTGCAGGCAATTTATCATAATCTATTAACTCGATGGTTTTTGTCTTCACCATTGGTTGTTGAGGATACACCATCAAGTATAACAACGTGTCTATTCTTCTGAATTGATTATAAGCAATTGCACCAATTGCCTGCTTACCCATCGCACATTGATAAGTGTTTCTTGGGGATTGGTTATGATGAGGATATGGAATTAATCCAGCAACTGCTCCCAAGACAGTAAATGGTTCGACTTCCAAATGAGTAATATTATGCTTTGCTGGATCACTCAAATCCCTTTCGTAAATTGCAATCAAAGAATCGTTTTCTTCGTTAACATCCAAGTATTCAACTAACCCATGCTTTAAGAAATCATCAAAAGCCCAAGTTCCCTGCTTCAATTTCAATAAATGCTTTGCCTTGACTTTGGATTTATTGTCTTTGTCTACAATAATCAATGGTCTACAAATTCTACCACCATCAGTTGCAATATGGACAGCTGTTTGATGAGTATTGGTATAAATGGAGATGAACGCCGAAACCTTTCCTGTTCTTCTCAAGGTACGGAAGTCATTAACAAACTTGGCTGGGAATCTCGTGGTACCAATCAAGGTACCATTAAGATAAACACCAAAGTTTCCTTCCGAATGCAAAGTAGCTGAATCGACTTCCAAGATGTCTTCACAACCTAAAACAAAACATAACTTCTTAATTGGATCTTCTTCGTCATCAGTTGTAATATGTGTCATTAATGCTAAGTTCTTAACTAAACCACATGCTTCACCTTCTGGGGTATCAGAAGTGCACAACATACCAAACTGAGAAGGTTGTAAGGCTCTAGGACCAGAAACCTTACGGGACTTTTCGAACTGCGATGAGATTCTTGTCATCATACCCAATGCAGAAATATAGGACAATCTGGATAAAACATGTGTAACACCAGCTCTTTCCATCTTAAAACGCTTCAAAGACCAGTTTCCTGTAGAAATAGCTCTGTTCATACCCATGGTGATGTTATTAGAATGAATGTTGATGGACAACAATGCATCAAATTCGGATGCTCTGCTAGGTTTCTTCAATATTTTGTCGATATTAGCTTTGAAATCAGAATTAAATTTCTTAAACAAATCTTCAAACAATAAAGACATTAATTGACCTGCTAATTCCAATCTCTTGTTACCAACGTAATCTCTATCATCGACCATCTTTGGATTGTGCATAGTCATCAACACTCTTCTTGTCATCATAGCAATATACAATGCTTTTTCACGGAATTGCAAGTCTGCAACTGTGATATGGGCGATAATGGTTGTAGCAATTGCTTCGATACCTTCTTGTAATTGGGACAATTTTGGTGCACCAGCTCTTCTGATGGTTTTAACTCTTCTACCAACATAATGCAAAGCTTGCTGTTGGGTGAATATCTCCAATTTGGCAGCTTCTTCGAAATTAATAGCAAATAAGTCTTGGTAGTTAGAGTCGTCACCACAAACCAATTGTAAAATCTCCAAATCTGAGATGATACCAGCTGCCTTCAATATTATAACAATTGGGATATCTTCACTGATGGAGTTATGCTTCAAATATATCTTCTCATTCTTGGTAATCACGTAGGTTTTGGATTTACGTTCGTGGGTAGAAGAAGTGACAGAAGCTTGAACAATGTTCTTCTTTTCGTCTGCTTCCACAATGATTCTGTTCTTTGATAGTTGTTCTTGAACCAAAATGACTTTTTCAGTACCATTGACAATGAAGTATCCACCTGGATCTAATGGACATTCGTCATACTTTGCCATTTGTTTATCATCGATTCCATCAAGTACACATTTATTGGATCTCAACATGATAGGCATTCTTCCAATTTCCAAGTCCCTGTGAACAATAATCTTACGTCCTCTAGTGTATTCAACGTCCACATATATAGGAGCCGAATAGGTTAAATCTCTCAATCTACAATCATGTGGTACTAAATTGACCTCTTTGCTTGATCTTGTGCTCGATGACAAATTAGAGGTCTTTTGACCCACTCTAATGTCTAAATACTTCAAGTAAAATTCAGGATCCACATCCGATAATACCATTTCATTTGCTTTTATGATTTTCTTCAAGTCGGTGTCAACAAAATAATTAAACGAGTCGAGATGCTGTTTAACCAAACCTTTGACCTTCAAAAATGCTGGCAATAAGTTCCATTTATCTTCGGCTGTATTAATCAGATCTGTGAGTTTTTTGCCTTTGTAGGTTTCTTGTAACAAAGGTTGAAAGGCCTCGTCGGTAACCATGGCATCCTTGCTAATTTGAGATGCTTTTCTCTTCCCAACCATTTTTGTGTCACACCGCTTCTAAAATTTTTTTTGTCTCTTCTCACATCTCGTTCTGATTTGGAAGCCGCGAATACTTCAGATAGCGTTAGCATTGGCTGAAGAATGTCCTCCAGCAACTTGTTTAAGTTCACTGTCATTGAACACTTGGAAGGACTTCCGAACACAATCCAGTCAAGATTGTATGAGGCTCCTGCAACGTGTTTGTCCATATATAGATTACTTCCACCTATAGCCAAGTTCTATATCATGACAATGTTGTTTTATGAAAAGCCTGTGGCGTTAAAGGACTTGGACAAGTGGTGTAAACCAAGTGCCAGAATCTTCCAGTATGAGGCAATCAAGAGAATGAAAGCATTGCATTTGATAGAAGATGATAATACAAGACAGTTTATTCGTTTGCATCCTATCTTCAGGAAAAATTTCCGTGATTGTCTAACTGGTAGCCAGACACCTGATGCTTTTGGTATATTAACTAACACCCCAGATACACACCGTGTTGATTTGAAGTTTTTGCATAAGTTTGCATCTACAAAGTGGGAAACTATATTACATTTTATGGTGGGAACTGAATTGTCTATGACACCTTCAAGGTCAGTATTATCGTTATTGAAGCTGGGTGGGTTAATGGAAGGTGATAGCGGTTCTCCAAGAGATCTTAAAATTACCAATCTTGGATTTCAGTTCTTGTTACAGGATATAAACGCTCAGATCTGGACCTTATTACTTCAATATTTGAATTTGACACAGGAATTAAACATGGATCCTGTTGATGTGCTAAATTTCATTTTTATGTTGGGTTCGCTTGAACTAGGAAAGAGTTATTCAGTATCTGCGCTAAGTGATACCCAGATAAAGATGTTGACTGACTTGAAAGACTATGGATTAGTGTACCAAAGATCAGCGAACTCTTCGAGGTTTTATCCAACCAGGTTATCTACTACATTGACGTCTGATTCTAATTCCTTGCAGACGCCTGCTATGGCTATTGAGAAATCCAATACGGTGCAAGAAGAGATCTCAGAAACTTCCAAGCAAAACCAAGGTTCAGTGATCCTTGAAACTAACTTCAAATTATATTCATACACCAATAGTCCATTGGAAATAGCCATTCTCAATTTGTTTGTACACCTCAAAACAAGATTTTCTAATATGGTGCTTGGACAAATTACCAGAGAATCTATTAGGAACGCCTTGTATAATGGGATAACAGCAGAACAAATATTGAAGTTCCTAGAAACTCATGCACATCCACAAATGAGATTACTAGCCCAGGAGAAGTTGGACAAGAAGATTGAATTCGATGTCAGCAATAACATCAATACAGCCAATGCAACTAGTGAAGCTACTGCTGCTTCGCAGCACAAGTTGGAAATCTTACCTCCTAACGTAGTAGATCAGATCAAACTTTGGCAGTTGGAAATGGATAGAATCCAAACTTTTGATGGTTACTTGTTCAAAGACTTCTCGAATCAGAAGGAGTTTGACATACTTCGAAATTATGCATCTGAGATTGGAGTACTTATATGGTCAAATAACAGCCAGAAAAAATTCTTCGTTACCCCAGACGGTGTAAGGCAGGTGTCAGACTTTGCAAATCGTAAGATACAAAGACGCTAAACTAAAAACCCATGTATTTGCTATGTACATAATAATTTAATAAAGGGCATTATTCTATTTACTAGTAGTCTACCCCAGACAAGAATCACAATTTTCTCGATTTTCAATGTTGCAGGCCCTAATGGTGTCGTCATAAATATCAATTTGTGATTCATTGTAACAAGGGGTACCGTCTTTAGACTCAGGTGTTATTTGGCCATTTCTTGATCTCTTAACAGGATTAATGGTATTTTCTATTCTGTGGTAGGATTTTCTTTTCAAGTTTGGTAACTGCTTACTACTGTTTACATCTTGCTTAGGGCTGTTTTCAACAGTGAACTGGATTGCTTTTGATGCAGCTTGGGTCCTCAAATAATACATTCCTGTCTTCAAGCCCTTTTCCCAAGCATAGAAATGGCAGCTAGTCAACTTTCCAAATGTTGGATTTCTCATATAAATGTTCATACTCTGCAGTTGATCAATAAACCTACCTCTATCAACAGCCATATCAACAACCACTTTCTGTGGAATTTCCCAAACGGTTTTGTATAAATCCTTTATGTACTTGGGGATTTCTTCGATGTGTTGAATCGAACCATCTCCAATTAGAATTTGATCTTTCATGGAGCTATTCCAAAGATTTAAATCAATTAGATCTTTGATTAAATATTTGTTAACTACTTGGAATTCGCCTGAAACTACTCTTCTATTGTAAATATTGGAAGTAAACGGTTCAAAGCACTCATTGAATCCTAAAATCTGAGATGTAGATGCTGTAGGCATTGGTGCAACAAGCAACGAGTTTCTCAACCCGATACTCTTCATATCATCTCTCAAACTATCCCAATCATCATACAACATTGAAGGCTTATGATTCCATAAGTCAAATTGGAAAAGTCCCTGGGAAGCTGGTGAGCCAGCAAATGAGGAGTATGATCCATATTCTTTAGCTAATTCTATAGACGCAACGATTGCAGCGTGGTAAATTGTTTCAAATATTTGAATGTTGAGCTCCTTTGCTTCCTTAGAATCAAATGCAACCCTTAAAATCGCAAAAACGTCAGCAAGTCCTTGAACACCAACTGCTATTGGTCTGTGTTTAATATTTGACGTCTTAGCACTTTCAATTGGATACCTTGTGACATCTATAATTCTATCCAAATTTCTTGTTAAAATTTTGGTAACTTTGTGGAGCTTTATGAAGTCAAATGTCAACTCAGTCTCGTGTTCCTTAACGAATGAGGGCAAAGCTAAAGATCCTAAGTTGCACACTGCAGTTTCTTCTGGGGATGAATATTCTACAATCTCACAACAAAGGTTAGAGGATTTGATCACCCCCAAATTCTTTTGATTTGACTTTTTATTACAAGCATCCTTGTACAACATATATGGACCACCAGTTTCAGTCTGTGACTCCAATATACTAGTCCAAAGCTTATGGGCTCTGACTTTTCTGATATATTTTCCCTCGGCTTCATACTTTTCATACAATTGTTTAAAGTCGTCCCCATAGCAATCAGCTAATCCTGGGCAGGTATCAAGACTGAACAAGCACCAATCCTCGTCATTTCTAACCTTTTGCATAAATAAATCCGGGATCCAAAGACCATAAAACAAGTCCCTTGCTCTCATTTCTTCTTTTCCATAGTTTTTTCTTAAATCAAGAACGTCAAAGATATCACAATGCCATGGCTCAAGATAAATAGCAAAAGCCCCAGGTCTCTTGTTACCACCCTGATCAACATATCTTGCAGTATTATTGAACACTCTTAACATAGGAACCAATCCACTAGACCTACCATTGGTACTAGCAATCTTTGTGCCAGCACCACGAATATTGTGCACATGTAACCCTATTCCTCCAGAAGACTTTGAGATCATTGCCGTCTTGTGCAAGGTCTTGTAAATTCCGTCTATGGAGTCATCTTCCATAGCCAATAAAAAGCACGAGCTCAAGAAGTTATAGTCAGTTCCTGAGTTGAAAAGTGTAGGTGATGCGTGAATGAAATATTTCTGGGACATTAACTCGTAGGTTTCAATTGCACGATCAACATCATCACCGTGTATACCTATTGCCACTCTTAGTAGTAAATATTGAGGTGTTTCAAGCCAGCCGTTTGCTGAAATCAAGTACGACTTTTCTAAGGTTTTGACAGCAAAATAACCAAGTTCGAGGTCTCTCTTTATCTTGATAGCACTATTGAAAGCCTCTTTGTTGTTCTGCACTGTTTCATAAACATGTTTGGATACCATTGGAGTTGGCTTAGAAGACTGCCTATCAATATTTCTGTAGAGCCGTTCAATATTGTCACTGAAGTTAGGAGCAGACGCTTTTTGGATTTTTCTAGCTTCTATTCTTCCAGCTAATAGAGAGTGGTCTGGGTGAGATATTATTCTCGAAGCTATCAGCTCTGCAACGTATTCATACAACTTTTCAACTTCAATAATTTCAGGCAACCCCAAACAGATTTTATCTACTAAATCATCAATTTTGATAAAATTCCGGTCCAACCCATGACTAAGTTTGTTAAGAAAACTGGAAAGCTTTTTCCTATCAAACGGGTCTTTGCTGCCATCTTCTCTTACAACGACAGTATCCACCATATTCGTAAGTTAGGTTCGTCTTTTGTATATTACAAATATCAGTGCGAAGACTGAAAATTGGTGATGATGTTACGAGTCACAAGAGTACTACCACAGCTCATACCTTCCAGGTTTTTTGCCTCCAGCGTACAAAGTTACAAGCAGTACGACAATGGTAAACAACTGTTTGGTTTGAGCAACAATAGGTTTAAGGATGTACACAGGCAAAAAAAGAGTTTCCAGTTGCACAGATTCACCGACAAAGGAAAAGAAGTTCTTGCTCACATAATTAATCAGGTCCGTGATAGAAACCACGATTTTAAAGTAAAGTATATCGCTGAAAATGGTGTCAGAATTGTTCATCTTGCAGATATCGTCAACGAGTTATCTCCAGAAGAAGGGTTCAAGATTGTTGCAACTAATGATGAGTTGATGGTGAGGAAAACATCCTACCCAGAAATGTTGCAAACTTTTAATGACGAAAAGGCTGAAAAGCTAGGTAGAGAATTGCGTGAACAAGGAAGTCAAAGAGCATTAAATGCCCATAATCAAGCAAAGAAAGCCGAGAGAAAGAAGAGCGCTGCTAAGATCGTGACCTTGTCGTGGAATATCAGCTTGGGAGACTTGAAAACACAGAAAAAGGCCGAAATCTTGAAAAGAATCAACAGAGGTGAAACGTTTCTGATTTACATCGATGCTCATAAAGCCAGTCACAACCATGCTAATAAAACGTTGTTGTATGACGAGCACAACGTCATCGACTCAGATAACCACAGAAACACCAAACTCGACCCGTTTGAATTGAAAAGAAGACAATTGATTGTAGATGATATTCAAAGGATTCTTGAAGATGCTGATACCAAGTTCAATGATAGAGGAACTATAAACAAGTTATTTATCTTGAACTGCTTTCCACCAAGTAAAGCTGAAACTACGCAAACAGAGAAGAAGGTTGAAAAACCGAAAAAACAACCAAAGAAACCTCAACCACCTCAACAAAAGCAAATGGAAGAAGAGGACTTGGACTCCTTGTATCTGTTTAAGATTGAGGATTAGGGCTTGTACATATTAGGACTATTGTATATATTTTCACATTACTCATTCGTTACTCATTTCAAACACTGCCATAATTGTTGTAATCGGATCTGGCCAAACTTCTTCCTCTTTCAAGCAGTGACTTTCTGGATTCTCTCAACTTGCGGACCTTGTAGCCATACAAATGGCTAGCAACTACATTCTCCACCACAGGATAGTTGATCAAGTCTTTAATCTCAGATTGATCTAACCTATAATTGTTTATCAGGTTATATGCAAGATGGTAATACTGCTCATCTTCTTCCAACATTTCATCATCGTAATTGAACTCTTCGTTGTTTAATGTTTCAGTTATTGGAAACGAACCAATGATATCATTATCCAAACCAAAACTAAATTGATTCTCATCTGGTGGAGAACCAAAAGGGGACACAATCTTCTTTGGAGATGATGCATATATAGCTTGGTTCGAAGTAGTTACCGAAGGCGAGTACAATGAATCAGAACCAATGGTTGCATTCTCAATAATGGATCTATTATCGTTGTGATTGAATTCTAACCAATGCTTATGTTTACCATCATAATGATATCTCATTCCCTGGTTTATTTTTTTCCATCGAGACTTCGAAGAAGGGTGTTGTACCATAGCATTTACAGAATCAAATGCCTTATAGTTCTTGTAATGATCTCCATAATAGGTGACCTTGAAATCCTGAATCAAATCCTTGATTCCAATCATATCTCTTACTGCATACTTGAACTTAAGTCTTGCATTTGGTATTTGTGATAATGTATATGGTATGTAGGTAAACGAAACCCAATGACCAATTGAAAAGAACACCAACTCGAAGCACAATAAAGCATTTTGGATAGACAAACCAATATTAGTATTGGTTTGAGAAGAGTCCGTATTTTCGGATCCTGGAATCAACCCGAAATAATTCAAGGTTGCTAACAAAATTCCTTGCCAGTACGACGCAAAAATAATCAACTTCACACACAAAAACTTCCCAACAGGGTTGTATGGCTTTAAATCATCCCAGAGAATCTTCCAAAAAATGGCTAAGCAGTAAAGGGAAAGACTCACACTGAAATTGTAGATTATCATCAACCAAAGATAAATTGACTCAGAACTGATATTATTGATGTTGTAAACACCAATGAACTCTGTGATTATAATTCCAAAACACAAGAATGGCTTTAACCACACATACTGCAAAATACCTCTTTTAATCAAAAGGAATGTATTTGAATCAGAAATATCAACATCTGGAAACACAAACCTCAACAAGCCTGGATGGCTCACTGGCTTCCTTCCACTGGTTTTGATGATTATGCTTTTCTCACCTCCTAACATATCAGTCAATAATGAAAAGAACGTATAAATAACAAAAGCCTCATAAATCTCTCGTATTGGTTCCAACACAAACTTGTTGAAATATGCCTCCGAATTTATAAGCATGCTATAACACGAAAGTGCAAATATAGGTAGTATTAATTGAATTCTTATCATCAATCTTTGCTGAAATGGCTTCCTGTAGTTCATTAGGTGCAAGAATATAGATAACATAATAATGCAAGTTGCAATAATAGATGAGGAAAACGACACAGTATACACCCAATGGGGTAGTAGGGGTTGCGAAGTCTCTGGCATATTGTATTATTATTATAAGTGATGATTTCTCTTCAGCATTCAATCAACAACTAATATCGGGTATTTCGTGTGATATAGAATAGTTTGCTTTTATAAACTTTTCAGCAAGTATATGATCCAAATATTTCGATTATAGGTGAAAACGCCGGTGATTTTATTTCCTTGCTAGGTAATCTGGCAAGGAGTTGTAATAACGATAAACTGCTGGTGTGTGATAAAGGCTGACCTGTTGATAACTTGCTGCTTTTTTGCATGGCAAATGCGCGCTCATAATAAACTACTAATAGATAGTGTACTTTGATTACAAAAATAAATAATTGATCTATAAGATTATATTTGCTGTGGATCTACCATTTTGCACCCAATAAGATCTGGTTAGGATCGGTTGGTTTCTCTACCTCCTTGAACCATGTTCTAAAAAGTCTCTTTTCACTGACCTTAAACTGGCCTGTCATTTGTTGGCTCCATTCTATTAAACCACTCATGATGCTGGAGCCTTGTAAACTTTGCAATAAGCTCAATACCGGTACACTTTGATAGTTTGCAACTACGGATAGCAACCATTCTTTCTCATTTTCATCTTTAGGGTGACTGATTTGACCACCTCCGTTGATACAACCGTTAGGACATGCCATTATTTCAACATAATCACATTTGGAAGGTTCCGCCACATCTTCTTCTGGGGCTGGAGTTGACTCAGCGCTTTTCTTGACTCTGGCTCTTCTTCTTGCAACCAAAGGATTGACCTTGGTTTTGGTATTGTTGTCAGGTTTAAATCTTCTTACAAGGTTTTGAATATTCCTGAACCCGTTGACTATGGCAGCACTGCCCACTTTCTCATTGTTGTACATCAATCTTAACTCATACACGTCGGAGTTCTTACCATAAACTGTTCTTATTTCAAATCTGTCGCTCTCTAAGCTGGGATCCCTAGATATCATGTGTTCTTTCAATATCTGCAAGTAATTATAGGAGTAGCCACCTGAAGTGGATCCACTGTCATTAGACCAGTTGTATTCTGCTAATGGCCAGTCATTAGGAGCATACATCCTATATATTTCTGGGAGCGGAACCGGCGAATTCATGATTTCATTAGCATTATCTGGAAAGAGCTGAAACTCTTCTACTTGTTGTTCCAACAACGTAACCAATTCCTTGGCGGTCAAAACACAGTCCACATCCTTGAATTCTTCTTCGACGCCATCTTCTGGTCTTGCGCTTTCCAACTTCTTATCAAAGCATGGCATAATCGATAAGTGGTAAATATTTGATTTGTTAACATTGAGTTGTCTGGACATCAAATTCTTCAACAAACAACCAGTTATTTGCTGAGGGGATTTAACATCTGAAAGTTTTGGCAATATATATGGATGTGTTTTTTCAGCATAGAGTACCCATCCTGGACATACAGACGAAAGGATTGGACCGTGCCCTGAATCTCTCTTGCTGATAATATTATAGGATTCGTTGATCAAAGATAATTTTCTGCCCAAAGATGTCCCTACAACCGCCTTGAACCCCATTTGGTTTATAAACAAGTTCACCAACAACCTATCGACCTTTTCCACTGACACATTAAAAGCGGTTGCAAGTGAGGCTCTTGACTGATGGGATACACTAGCAACAAAGTTCATTCCCTTATCGCTTTTCAAAGCCTTCAAAAGCTCGTCATGAGAGTGCTGGGCAACCAAAATCTCTTCGGCTGATGTTATACACCCCGAACATGCTAGACAATCTGCTAACGAGATTTGAGCTGGGGATAAATTAGTCACACTACCATCGACAGTCGGCCTTGCAGGGTTTCCTTCCTTATCTATCTGGATTTCCACCTCTCCTGCAGTATCAGGTGCTTCATTTTGGGCTGGTGGTTTGATACAAGCAGCACCTGGCGATATAAAATCGTTCAAATCATCTGCTGACAAGAGAGCACTCATTAATAATGAACTTTTCTGAGACTGGAAATTTTTTCCTGATTACATTTGATCCTGCACACCGCTATATTTTGCAACCAATCGATACCCTACAAAATTGTTTATTTATCATACACTAAGGGGTTTCTTCTTCAGAAAGGTCTTGAAGTTCAAACTGGGCTACGTCATTAGGGTCTAACATGTGGAATTCTCCCTTGACCTCCCCATCTTCGTCGTAGCCCACTAACCTGAGATAAAACGCTAAAAGTACCAACATCCATAAGAAAATCATAAACCCAGCACCCACAACCACCAACACATAAGCAGCGTATGTGGAGGCTAAGTCATGCACCAATTGCAATTGTTCTTCGTTGGCGCCCATAAACATCACTCCAGATAAAACAAGACACATTGGTGGTAAGTACTGGAAAGAAACAATTTTTCCATCCTGATTAAAGTACTTATCGTTCAAGACAAACAGAATTTCAATTATTCTAGAAAAGCCTGCCGACATCAACACAATCCCGAACATGGCATGGACCTTCGTTGAAATCTCCAAGTGTTGCACGTGCTGGGACATGGACCATCCGGTGTAAATCAACAAAAGCGCAGGTATGAATGATCTTTGTTTCTTCCTCGATAACCACATTCCCAACAACCCTCCACACCACCAAATTATACCCATACTGGTATGATCATAATCCCCCATGCTCCACGATTCCTTGCCCCAGCGGTGTTCAGTGAAGGTATTCACAATTCCCCAAACACACATTACCAAAGAATCATAGAACTCCTGAGGTCTTCCGTCCCTGTTTCTGAGCCATGGGACTACCAAAACCATAGCTAACACAAATCCGTACAAAATAAAAGCTGACCCCATAATACCATGTGCAATGCACTGACCGGTGTGTCTATCATAACAAAATCCAAATAGGGCAATTGGTGCCATGCACACCCTCACCCATCCAACTATCACTGCTATAAATGACAAGGTCTTATACAACCTCGTCAACCACACACTGTGACTTCTTCCTTCTGCAGCCAAATGGGGGTAAAACTTGTTCACCACCATATTGGATCCGTTTATCACACTTCCGGTACTAACAATAACACCCAACAAGAAGCTCAAAAACCAACTCGTTCCTTTACTGGTTCGATTTTCATGGTTATCTACATTATCTGGAAAGTCAAGAAATAATGTCTCAAACACTGAGTAACCTGTCAGGATTAATTGCAAAAGAAATGCCAAGTAAAGCTTATTGGCTATGGCCAAAGCAGAAGCAAAAGACGGAAGAATAAGTAACACGAAAAGGGTCAAAATCCAATGAAAGGTTTTGGAAGTAGCATTGATAGGATGGAATTCCATAGGTTCATCCATGTCCATGTTTCTTGCGTCCATTCCCAAATATAGTGCTTTAAACATTCGAAATACTTCAACGCGAAATCAAAATCAAAAGCGGGATTGGTGAGAATAATCTCCAAAATTCATCACTGAAAAAAAACTGGAGTATTAGTTTGCAAAACCAGGAATACCTGTCTTAATTAAAACCAGACCTTCGTGTGCTCATTAGTGGAATAAAAATTATAGGACAGGAATTACCTAGCTAAAGACTTCTACGTAAGACAATAGCACTATGGTAAGTATAAAACGAGCCCTCTGCAGTTTGTGGGCCCTAGTTTTGGCCACTGCGGTTGAAATTCCTGAAAGAGACTTTGACGCAAAGAACTACTTCATCGTGGAGTTGAATACTTCTATAAGTAACTTCCCTTTGACACAGTTCATAGCTCAGCATAAAAACAATTATCAGTTTGAACATCAGGTGCGTGGCTTAGAAAACTTCTATGTGTTCAGTATTCCAAAAGACCACGAGCACAATGCTTTTTTGGGCAACTATAACTCCGATAGCTATAACTTGATCAAGAGAAACGATGCTTTTGGCCTCGAGTATGATGCGTTAATAACTAACAAGCACTTGAAAAGTATTCATCTTTTACCACCTAAAAAATTGGAAAAAAGACTTCCTATCGCCATAGAAGCAGAAGTCAGCGCAGAATTTATCCCTACAGACTCCTCGCAGTTGCCTCTTAAGGATGCTATCGATAAGTTGCAGATAAATGACCCTATTTTTGCCGAACAATGGCATCTTATTAACACTGCATACCCTGGTAACGATGTGAACGTTAGTGGTTTGTGGTATGAGGGTACCACTGGTAAAGGTGTAGTTACATGTATCATTGATGATGGTTTAGACTATGAGAGTGAAGACTTGAAGGATAACTTTAATGCTGCGGGCTCCTGGGATTTTAATGATAACACCCAATTACCAAAACCAAGATTATCCAATGATTACCATGGTACAAGGTGTGCTGGTGAAATTGGTGCAGTTAAGAACCATGTTTGTGGAGTGGGTGTAGCCTATGACTCGCAGGTCAGTGGGGTTAGAATATTATCGGGATCAATTACTGCTGAAGATGAAGCGGCAGCTATGATTTATGGCTTGGACGTTAACGACATCTACTCCTGTTCCTGGGGTCCAACTGATGATGGTAGAACTGTTGCTGCTCCGGAAATGATTGTTAAAAAGGCTATGATCAAAGGTATCCAGGAGGGCCGTAAGAATAAAGGGGCTATTTATGTCTTTGCATCTGGTAATGGTGGTAGATCCGATGATTCTTGTAATTTTGATGGTTATACCAATTCTATTTACTCCATAACTGTTGGTGCCATTGACCAGAAGGGTTTACATCCTCTGTACGCTGAAGCATGTTCTGCTGTTATGGTTGTGACTTACTCATCCGGTTCCAGAGAACATATACACACAACCGATATTCATGGTAGATGTTCATCACTGCATGGAGGTACTTCTGCCGCAGCTCCACTTGCAGCTGGTATTTTTGCTTTGGTTTTGCAAGTCAACCCTGAATTAACGTGGAGAGACTTACAATACGTAGCTGCTTTAAGTAGTGTTCCTGTTAACGAAGATGATGGTCATTATCAACTCACAGCTATGAATAGAAAGTATTCTCATAAATATGGATATGGTAAGATTGATGCTTATGAGATGGCTCATTTTGCAAAGAGTTGGAAGAATGTCAAACCTCAAAGTTGGTACTACAGTGACTTGAAAGAGGTTAAGGATGAAATTAAGTTTGATTCTCCAACCTCAAACAATGCAGTCAAAGTAATCAGATCAGTTATTACTGTGACCAAGGAGGACCTTGAAGTCATGAACTTGGAAAGACTTGAGCATGTCACTGTCACTGTAAATATCAAGGCCACTTTCAGAGGACAAGTTGGAGCTAGATTAACTTCCCCTTTTGGAGTCGTTAGTGATTTGGTTACATTCAGACCAAGAGATTCAAGTAATAAAGGATTTGAAGACTGGACTTTTCTGTCGGTGGTACACTGGGGTGAGACTGGTTTGGGTGATTGGATTATTGAAGTTTTTAACTCTAAGAATTCTCAAGGAAACCACATCGAGTTTAGCGACTGGCAGCTTAGATTCTTTGGAGAAAGCATTGATGCTGAAAAAGCCGAGAAGTATGATGTTGATATTGATTATGCCAACGTGAGAAGAGACAGATTAAAAAATAACTCTGCTGAATCTAAGACTCAGGCAGATGCCGAGTCGATGACAGAATCAATATCTACATCAAACACTGGAGAAGTTGAGTCTACCAGCGAAGTGGAAACTCCAGCTGAGACAGAGCACGATGAAGATCATAACGAAGATCAAAATGATACACCTGAAGAAGAAGGAAGTCAAAAGGTATCGAAAGATCACACTATTTTTTATTTCATTGCTTTGGTTATATTTGGATTTGCTATACTCATGGTGATTATGAAGTACCACAAAACGCCAGGTAGCTCTAGAAGAAGAAGAAGGGACGAATATGAATTTGACATAATACCAGGTGAAGATTACAGTGACAGTGAGATTGATTCCCACGACTCATTGGACTTGGGACATAGAAACGATGCAGACTACACAGCGGATGAAGAACGCAACAGGTTGTACGATGAATTTAATGCAGAGTCATTACCAGACTACGAAAACGATGAAGAGATGTTCAAGATTGGAGATGAAGAAGAAGGTGACAAGAAAACAGCAGCCCCTCAGCCCTCCGAAAACACTGGTTCTAGCCAACATGATACTCAAGACCTGAAAGACAAAAAGAAGGTTAACTTTCAGGATTAGTAAATATGCTAATATAGAAACCAATTGTCGTGTGTATATCTATTTTTGTCAGGAGAAAAAATTACCTTTATCAGAAATGCTCGTTGAACATTAATCCGAAAACTCAACAATATGATTACACCTTAGCACACTTCTGCGATACGACATTCGGGCTTTTATGGTCCCAGGCTTTTAACTGGTCCATGGGGATTATAGCCTATTATACAGTGTCTCAATGCCTCTGCGTCAATAATCTAAAGAGAAGTAAACCTAATCTTACAGTTTCAGATGCAAGATAGGAAATCTTCGAGACATTGTGAAATCTGACTAATTTAATGTCGTGATGATTCAGTAATAAGGGACATTTTTGACCATTTTGCAATCGATATTTTATTAACACCAACAAACTACTAATTGGCAATCAAGTACTATTTGCAAATAAGTATTGCCTTCTATATATTCTTATTTCGTCAACATTATCTTTTGTATTTCAAGCATTTCAATTTGAAAGCAATTCATAGAATTCCCGAGATTCTCAGTGGAAATTTTACCTCTGCAATATCATATCTGAAATAGTTGAAAACTTTTTTTTACTAACCACTTTTTTCAATTAAGTATATAAGCATTCTTATATTAAATTGTCTTAATACTTCCCTTCAGTGTCAATAACAGTTCGGTTTCCCCCAATTGTTATATTTTTCTTGCATTCAAGAGTCAATTAGT
This sequence comes from Yamadazyma tallmaniae, assembly GCA_030569655.1. Lineage (NCBI taxonomy): Eukaryota > Fungi > Ascomycota > Pichiomycetes > Serinales > Debaryomycetaceae > Yamadazyma > Yamadazyma tallmaniae. The sequence goes on along the minus strand of JAJMLL010000017.1, from coordinate 79,682 downwards.
CACTTCGTACCGCACAGACGGCAGATTAATTTCCCACTTCCCAACTTTTAGCCTTATTTAAATTTTTACAAAGCTTTCTAGTAGAAGCTGGAATAACTGATACTGCTTGAATAACATGTCTGATTCATTTGGTGACTATACCTCAATCGTTGTCTTTGGTGCCTCCGGTGACTTGGCTAAGAAGAAAACCTTCCCAGCCTTATTTGGTTTGTTCCGTGAAGGTCAATTGCCTTCCACTGTGAAAATCATCGGTTATGCAAGATCTAGTATGTCTCAAGAAGACTTCAAGGCTAGAATTTCTGACAAGTTCAAGATCAACTCCGAAGACCAAAAGCCTAAAATTGATCAGTTCTTAGAATTATGTACTTATGTTCAAGGACAGTATGATACTCCTGAAGGCTACAATGCATTGGAAAAGGAAATCTCTGCCTACGAATCTAAGCATAGTCAAGCTAAGAATGAAAGATTGTTCTACTTGGCTTTGCCACCATCTGTGTTCGCCACCGTTGGTAAGCACATCAAGGAATTTGTCTACCCTGAAAACGGAAGACTTAGATTGATTGTTGAAAAGCCATTCGGTCATGACTTGGAAAGTTCTAACCAATTGCAAAAGGAATTGGCTCCTTTGTTCACTGAAGATGAATTGTACAGAATTGACCACTACTTGGGTAAAGAAATGGTCAAGAACTTATTGGTTTTAAGATTTGGTAACGAATTATTGAATGCTTCCTGGAATGCTAAGCATATTAAGTCTATTCAAATCAGTTTCAAAGAAGCATTTGGAACTGAAGGTAGAGGTGGTTACTTCGATTCTATTGGTATCATTAGAGATGTTATGCAAAACCATATTTTACAAGTTTTGACTTTGTTGACCATGGAAAGACCAACTTCTTTTGACCCAGAAGCCATTAGAGATGAGAAAGTCAAGGTTTTGAAAGCTATTGAAGACTTCAACTTCGATGATATTTTACTTGGTCAATATGGAAAGAGTGAGGATGGAACTAAACCTGGTTACTTGGATGATGAAACCGTCAATAAGGACTCCAAATGTGTCACCTATGCCGCAATTGGTTTGAAAATTAACAATGAAAGATGGGATGGTGTTCCAATTGTCATCAGAGCTGGTAAGGCTTTGGATGAATCTAAGGTTGAGATCAGAATTCAATATAAACCAGTTGCCAAAGGTATCTTCAAAGAAATTCAAAGAAACGAATTAGTTATTAGAGTCCAACCTAAGGAAGCTGTTTACATGAAGATCAACTCCAAGATTCCAGGTATTTCTACTGAAACTTCTTTGACTGATTTGGATTTGACTTATGCTACCAGATACTCAAAAGACTTTTGGATCCCAGAAGCTTATGAAGCTTTAATCAGAGACTGTTACTTGGGAAATCACTCCAACTTTGTTAGAGATGATGAATTGTCTATCAGTTGGCGATTGTTTACTCCATTGTTGAACTACATCGAATCTAAGGATGCTCCACAACCTGAAATATATCCTTACGGCTCCAAGGGTCCAAAGAATATTAGAAAGTTCTTGAATGACCATGGATATGTGTTTACTCAGGAAGGAACTTATCAGTGGCCATTAACTGCTCCTAATGTTAAGGGTAAGATCTAAACAACGAAGCAGGATTTAGTTCAAGTTTTACTGTAAAAAATATATGGTTTCATGTAACATTTTTCGATTCTCTACTACAATTCACAAGAGACTATAATCATATTTCAAATAATAATTATTTATCAGACATCCATGGAAGGTCTAAAAAGCGGTCACCGGCATACTAAGATGGGTTCTTTATGTATGCTACCGAGGAAACTGCGAATGTTCAAGGAAAATTTCATCATTTAAATAATTATTAGTTGAATCTCTTTAAAGAGTGCTTAGTTTAAAAACTTATTGTGTAGTAACACTTGATGATTTGAAAAATAAATCAGAATTGTAAGTTACTGGCAAGTAAAAGCTAGCTAGGATCCCCCCGAAGGAGAAAAGAAAATTCCTAACCAACATATTATCAACCCTGTCGTCATAGTCGAGTCAGACAGAGCAAGAAGATACTCCATTTCATCATTTAAATTTCCCAAATAATCAATCCTTATTCAAAAAGGCCGCTGTAAGAACTACTGAGCAGTAGTAAACACAATGACAGTCTCAAAGCAAGCGTCAAAACACAATAAGTTAGGAATTAAGCCCTCCTTAAAAAGAATGATTACATTTAACTAGCACTTAAAGTGCTTTAGTTAAAAAAATTTTTTTTCACAGTCCATCTCTTTATATAATTTTTTGAAATGAGAATATTACCCGGTCTAAACCACTTCAAGTTTCAAAACTGTTGAGAGTGGATCACCCAAAAGCTAAACCCATAGACAATAATGAAAGAGAGCAAAGAGTCCAAGCATAATGAAGCAGTCTTTATATTCATTCACCACGTACACAGGCTGATGAAAGCTACCTGTGTAGAAATTGCATTGGACTTTGTAAAGATCAAGTGAAGAAACTAAAGACTCGTTTGGCAGAGGTAGGCAGGAACTATACCTCTTTTCTGCTTATCTTGATCCTTTCTTCTGTTCTTGTCTAACATCACAAGGGAGTGTGGTCTAGTGGTATGATTCTCGCTTTGGGCGAGGACTTGGAAACAAGTTCCAAACAAGCATGCGAGAGGCCCTGGGTTCAATTCCCAGCTCTCCCCTTTTTTTTGCATTTTTTTTGACCTTGAGTGAAACTGTTGGCTCTTTGTTGTTTTGACAATATATACGTAATCGGAATTAGTTTCAGTAATTTTTCTTTGAGCTTACATTAATAATCATGTGACTATTTGTCACCTATCCTAAAGTAAAAAATATAGTCAAAGGTTTTGTCTACCTATGTGCTAAAGCAGACTGATTCCGATAGTATGGCTTTAGAATATCACCTTTTTTCCCAATAAATCATAGCTGATTAGCTCATACATAAAAAACGGCCGCACAAAATTCTGGAAAGATTGAGAACAAAAATAGATAAGTGAAAAATTCAAGGCAAAACAGGATTATGTCTTATAGCAAGGATCAAGAGACGATAGTCTTGAAGGTTTTGTCCTATAAACCCCATCAATACTATGAAATATTACAGATAAGCAAAAGCTCTAGTGAATCAGAGATCAAGAAATCGTATAGGAAGCTTGCAATTAAATGCCATCCAGACAAGAATCCACACCCTAGGGCTGATGAAGCATTTAAAATTGTGAATAAAGCATGGGGCGTTTTGAGTGATCCACACAAGAAGAAGATTTTTGATGATACTGGTAGCGATCCAGATGCTAGATTTAATCCTAGTATGTCTAGTACTTCAGCTAGAACTGGTGGTGGAGCCAGATATTATTCTCCTGGCAGAGGAGGGGAATTTGAAGATGATATATTCAACTTCTTTTTCGGTAACCAAGGTCATGCATTCGGGCAACAAGGTCAAACATTTTCATTTGGAGGTAATGGATTCACTTTTCAAAGTTTTGGTGGACCGGGCGGTGCTGGATTTCAGCAAAGACAAAGACCTAGACACACTAATTCAACAAGAGCTCAAGAAGATCCTAGCATATTTACTACCCTTAAACAGTTGTTACCGATAATATTATTCGTGTTGGTTTCAATCATTCCAACTTTTTTCAACGAATCAAGTATTCCAGACTATTCATTTACGAAAAATGCTAAGTTCAATCTCGAAAGAAGAACTCCAAACCTTAAAATTCCTTTCTTTGTGAATGATAAGTTCATTACTAAAAAAGACTACAGCAACCAGCAATTATCCAACTTTGATTCCAAAGTGGAGAACTTATTTGTCCAAGACAAGAGATCCAAATGCTCTAGGGAACAGCTAATCAAAAATGAGATGATTGACGAAGCACATGGCTGGTTCTACACAGACCAGGAGAAATTGAGGAAGGCACAAAACTACCCAATGCCTAATTGTCAAATTTTGAGACAGTACAATTTAATATGATTTCAACACAACTTAATAATTTTATTATACGCTAGTTAGAATTTTCTATGAAAAACTTTTAATAAGATATTGATTCAGTTCAAAAAGTATTTAGTTCTTCGAAGTACAGTGGATATTAAATATGTATTAGTCATTCTTCCCTCGCTCAACAGATTGTATACTTGCTAGACTAGCTTTTGGTCTTACAGACTACTCTGACAGTGGGATTTACGTCTACAGAGACCTTTTCTATAGCTCCCATCAACCATTTTTCTTCATTCCAAATAACTCTTTGGACTTCTACGTCATCAAAGACGTTAGTGGAGAATTCAAGAAACTGTTGAACAGATTTGCCATCTTTTGCATCACAACGGGTAGAAATCTGAACACTTCCACCAAGACTGATAGTCTCTGAAGGTTTGATGGTGTATCCTAGTCCAAACATTTGAAAACCTACACTGACATCGAAGGTTAAAGATCCTTTGAAGTTTATTGAATAGGATAAAGTTAGCCCAACTTCTACTGAACCTTCACCGTCGTCATTTCCAAATATCATCTTTGGACTAATTGGTACAGAACAATAATTATGCTTCTCTGTTTTGTATCTAGTGAAATCATAGATATCAACACTTATCTCGTCTCCACGTGCATTTGTGATATAGTACTTGTATTCATCTTCAACAAAGATCCTGGAATCTGGGTTTCTGGCCACAAAGCCGAAGTTAATAATTTGGCTGGTCTTGACATTAATGTCTATGTACCTATTGTTGAATGGTCTATGTGGTTGAGTTAAATCAATAACATCAAACTCGTCTGTCAATTTCAGAAACTTTAAATCGTTTCTTCCCCCACCTAATGCAATTGTGGTGTTGTTAACAAGGTATGCACTAGCTACAGCTAATATAAAGAAATAATTTATTTTCATTTTATTAATTGAAACCAACTTCATCGTAACCTGTGAATATCACAAATCACACAAAAAAAGATATAAAAAAGAATAAAAAATTATTTTTTTGGCTAATGAGTCGAATTTATTACAAATGATTTATATTCCGAACTACTGAGTTCTCTAGCATAGAAATCAACCTCAAAAAGAGTAGTTATAACTAAATTGACCTTATCATGTTTCGCAACATAAAAAATGGTACCTGAATCTTATGCAGGCATCCTGCCCAAACACTCAAGTAATGGTCATTACTTCAAGAATATGATGATTTTTCTGGTCCTGACTGCCGCAGCAAATTCGTGACTTTCATTAGAGTTTATCGTTATTCTTCAACGAAAACTTCCAAAAAGGTTGTAATCACGATTTCAGCCGAGTTTCTACTCTGACATAAGTTTGTATGAGGTAATAAACCAAAATTTCAGGATTTGTCCAATAGCAAATCTGATAATCGTATTTCATCAGCATAATATCTTGGTATACGAAATTGTCATTACTGTTTAATTCAAAGTTTGCAAGTGCTTGCATAATAGGTATTATCCTCACAGTTTTTAATAGGTATTATCCTCACAGTTTTTAAGGAACTACTAGATTCGTAATTATTACTATCTGCATGCTATTTCTTGTGTAGTTTGCAGTAAATGTTTACCTTTCGGGTTAACTACGACCTGCTTGTTCTTGCTTCTCATGTAATTCGTCTATCTCTTGATTTACGATGAACATGCTCATTTATGTTTTTGAGAAAGGGTGAAACACAAAATATTTTTCTATTTTTATCAACATCGATTAATTTCAGTGACAGTATAATATTATAATCATCTTCCAGTGTTACTACCAAGCAGACTGTTGGTCTTAAATACCATATTACAAGGTATTTACAAGCGTTTTTTATTTCCAATAGTTTGTGACGGCGGCTGTACTCCTTATTACAGAGTCTTCCTTAATATTTGTAACAACCACACAAAATCCTGATACCCCAATTTCGAAGATGCCTTCACAACCAATAAAAAAACAAAAAGTCGAAGGCATGGACTCCTCTGAATTGATAAGGATTCTCGAGGACCCAGATCTTTACGCTAAGAACTACAACCTTATACGAGAAAACTTGGTTAGCCATATCAAGTCTCAAGATGACCTCGTGGGGAACTTGCAGCAAGACTTGGAAACAAGTAAGACAGCCAATAAAGCGTTTAAGCAAGCACTCTCGGAGATCGGAACTGTGGTTATTTCTGTGGCAATGGGAGATTTATCAAAGAAAGTTGAAATTCACTCCGTTGAAAGCGATCCCGAAATTTTGAAGGTTAAAATTACTATCAATACTATGATGGACCTGCTTCAAACTTTTGCTAACGAAGTCACCAAAGTTGCCACAGAGGTAGCCAGAGGTAAATTAGGTGGTCAAGCCAAAAATGAAGGCTCAGTTGGTATATGGAGATCATTAACAGATAATGTGAATATCATGGCCCTCAACTTGACTAATCAGGTCAGAGAAATTGCTGACGTTACCAGAGCAGTTGCAAGAGGTGATTTATCCAGAAAAATTAATGTACATGCCCAAGGTGAAATTTTACAGTTACAAATGACTATCAATACTATGGTTGACCAATTAAGAAAATTTGCATTTGAAGTGTCAAAAGTTGCCAGAGATGTTGGTGTTTTAGGTATTTTAGGTGGACAAGCATTTATAGAAAAGCTTGAGGGTATTTGGAAGGAATTAACAGACAACGTAAACGCCATGGCTCTTAATTTAACAACCCAAGTCAGAAATATTGCTAACGTGACGACTGCGGTTGCTAAAGGTGATTTATCAAAGAAGGTTACTGCTGATTGTAAAGGTGAAATTTTGGACTTGAAATTGACTATCAATCAAATGGTGGATCGACTTCAGAATTTCGCCTTGGAAGTTACAACATTATCAAGAGAAGTTGGTACGTTGGGTATTCTAGGTGGTCAAGCAAATGTGCAAGATGTTGAAGGGGCATGGAAAGCGGTCACAGAAAACGTCAACTTAATGGCAACAAATTTAACAAACCAAGTGAGATCCATTGCAACGGTGACAACAGCAGTTGCCCATGGGGATTTGTCTCAGAAGATTGATGTTCACGCTCAAGGAGAAATTTTGCAATTGAAAAACACGATCAATAAGATGGTGGATTCTTTGCAGTTGTTCGCTTCTGAAGTGTCAAAGGTTGCAAGAGATGTCGGTATTAATGGTAAATTAGGTATTCAGGCCCAAGTGAGTGATGTTGATGGTTTGTGGAAAGAAATCACTTCTAATGTTAATACTATGGCTTCTAATTTAACGTCACAAGTCAGAGCATTTGCACAGATTACTGCTGCTGCAACTGATGGTGACTTCACTAGATTTATTACTGTCGAAGCTTCAGGTGAAATGGATGCTTTGAAAACCAAAATTAACCAGATGGTGTTGAATTTGCGAGAATCCATTCAGAGGAACACTGCTGCAAGAGAAGCTGCTGAATTGGCAAACAGTGCCAAGTCTGAATTTTTGGCCAATATGTCTCATGAAATCCGTACTCCGTTAAATGGTATTATTGGTATGACCCAATTGTCTTTGGATACTGAATTGACCCAATACCAAAGAGAAATGTTGTCTATTGTGCACAATTTGGCAAATTCCTTGTTGACTATCATAGATGATATCTTGGATATTTCCAAGATTGAAGCAAACAGAATGACTGTCGAGCAAATTGATTTTTCATTGAGAGGCACTGTATTTGGGGCCTTGAAGACATTAGCAGTAAAGGCAATCGAGAAGTCTTTGGATTTGACTTACCAATGTGATTCTTCCTTTCCAGATAACTTGATTGGAGACTCTTTCAGATTGAGACAGGTCATTTTGAACTTAGCAGGTAATGCAATTAAGTTTACCAAGAAGGGAAAGGTTAGTGTTGCAGTAAAGAAGTCAACTAAATTCGTTGACGGTGGTGAAAATGAAAAGTTGTTGTTAGAAGTTTGTGTTAGTGATACAGGAATAGGAATAGAAAAAGATAAACTTGGTTTAATTTTTGATACGTTTTGTCAAGCAGATGGTTCTACTACCAGAAAGTTTGGTGGTACTGGTTTGGGTTTATCAATTTCCAAGCAATTGATTCACTTGATGGGTGGTGAAATCTGGGTCACTTCAGAATATGGAGAAGGATCTAACTTTTATTTTACAGTGTGTGTCTCACCTTCCACCATCAGGTATAACAGACAAACTGAGCAGTTATTACCATTCAGTTCCCATTATGTATTATTTATATCGACAGAGCATTCGGACAGCGAGTTGAATGAGATTGAGGATGGAATAAACGAATTGGGACTTAATCCAATTATTGTTAGGGATATAAAAGATGCTAGCTTGACAGAACCTGTCAGATATGATATTATTATGATCGATTCTATCGAAACAGCAAAGAATTTGAGATTGCTACTGGAGGTTAAGTATATCCCATTGGTTTTATTACACCATTCCATTCCAGAGTTGAACATGAGAGTTTGTATTGATTTGGGTATTTCATCCTATGGTAACACTCCTTGTACAATAACTGATTTAGCTTCTGCATTACTTCCTGCTTTGGAATCTAGATCAATAGCTCAAAATTCAGATGAATCTGTTAGTTATAAGATCTTACTTGCTGAGGATAACTTGATTAATCAGAAGTTAGCTGTGAGAATTCTTGAACAACAAGGACACGAAGTGGAGGTAGTAGAAAATGGTTTGGAAGCATTTGAGGCGATTAAAAGGAACAAGTATGATGTAGTGCTAATGGATGTTCAAATGCCGGTTATGGGAGGTTTTGAAGCCACGGAAAACATCAGACAATGGGAAAAGAAGTCCAATCCGATAGATTCTTTGAGTTTGAGAACCCCGATTATTGCTTTAACTGCGCATGCCATGTTGGGTGACCGTGAGAAGTCATTAGCAAAGGGTATGGACGATTATGTTTCAAAGCCTTTGAAGCCTAAGTTATTGATACAGACAATCAACAAATGTATTCACAACATTAAGCAATTGAAAGAACTATCAAAGCAAAATAACAGCAACAGAACGTCAAACTTTGCTAAGAATTTGAAGAAGGGATCCATCGAATTATCAGCTATATCATCCTCGTCAACTTCGACCAATTCTCCGAGTGAGAGTAGCAAGATTATTCAATTACCTGATGATCCAAGACCTGGAAGTCCAAGAAAAACAAATTCAAACAATGATATTTTGATGATTAGCAACAACAGGGGTAGTATTGACAAACCAGATGATGGTAGACCAGGTATGAATGGTAGATCAGCGACAGAATCCATCATCAATGTTAGTAAGCATTGATGTATCAGAAATAATTAGTAACGACATGCATTCTATTATGAGCTTTGTATATGAATAGAATTATTGTTACTAGAAGTGTATTTTAATTACGTTTACATTATGATAAATAAATGACCTACTTTAATACCTTACCATACAGTTTCTTGCCATTTAATTAGCTCCTGACTTTGTTGAAAAACATCTTTCTGTGCTTTCTTTCTCATGTAGAATATTGGGCAATCGTTATTGGAACACAAGACTTCTTGATGTAAAGAACCCTGGCACCTCTGACATTCCGTCCACAATCTTGAAAATTTATGTTCTAAGTAATTCATTTGAGCAAGAGAGGTACAATACAACCTTGGACCCTCACTGATACAATTATCACACAAGGTACCCTTGTTGTTCGCTTTCAATGGAGTTTTGCAGTTCTTGCATGTTTCGGCCTTTCTTGCAAACCTTAGTAAACCACCAGAAGTAGGTGCTGACCTTTTTACAGTACGAGTGTGGTCTCCTGTCAATAATTCTTTTGCTTTCTTCTCTCCCAATATTGGCTCGAAAATTCTCATCAATGGATTAGCTAACTGGTTCTCCAAATAGTAGTTCACATCAATTGGTAAGGAATTTTCTAATACATACAATGGATCTTCAGATTTATCATAGTTTTTAGCACCAACTGGTCCGTTAATAATCACATACGCAACTCTATCCCCTAGTGTTGGAGCTGATCCTGGGTCTCTCTTTTTCATTCTTTCAGCCAAAACAATATGAGCTTGTTTTGCTGCATAATCAACCTTGGAATAAGCTTTAGTGATAACTAATTGGGATAAATCAATTCTGTTCTGTAGTAAATCCGCAATTGTTTGTTTCACAAATCTCTCTGCTTTGTTCACATCTCTTTCTTCCAAAATTAAATCCAAAACCTTTGTAATAACATTTTGTACTAATCTGCAATTGTCTCTTCTGACAGTTTCAATACCTTTTGTATCCATTTTGTCAAACTTATTTGGATTTGTCCAATATAAACCTGCATATCTCTTCTTGTTGATTAATAGATATGGATAATAACATTTTTCAAACTCTAGCTTGATTGGGTTTTTAAATTTTGTGGACACATATGCTGCTGCTTCTTCACCTAGCCTCATACTCTCGGCTAAACTATCGGTACCAAACTTCACCATCACCGAATCAGTGTCACCATAAATAACTTGAGAGTCAAATTCATAACCATTGTTCTTATTATAATGATCCTGCACTTCACGTTTGGTTTGTTCAATCATTTCTCTTCCAAAGGCAGTAGTAGACGACGAAATTGCCAAGCAAGGTAACTTACCAATTGTTGCACCGGTAAAACCATAAACCGAGTTGGCAGAAATCTTCAAAGCTAATTGTCTACCATTCAATACACTCTTCTTGAAAGGATCTGTTTCCTTTTTCAAGTCTCTCTTCGCTTGTTTTCTGGCACTCAACAATTCTTGCAAGATAGTTGGCAATATACCCTTACGTTTATGATCTTTAACGAAATAGTCACCATTAGGGGTTTTAGTATAGTCATCTTCCGACAAGTTGAAATTCTTAATAGTCTGCTGATTAATTAACGTAGTATAACATAAATTGTGAGCCATCATAATAGAAGGATACAAAGAATTGAAATCCAAAGTAGCAATAGGTTTATCGTAATATCCTCTGATTGGTTCAATAACAGTTGCACCTTCGTATTCTTCGTTGGTTCCTTCACTTTTCATATTTGGTATAACAATATTATCTTCGAGGCACTTTCTAAACAACTGTGAAATAACCTTAATTTGTTGTCCTCTTGCCAACAAATACGAAAACGGAACACCTGTAACTCTTGCCATTTCGGTGTAATTAACCAAGCACATCAATTTCTCTAGCAATCTTAATGGTAAGAAAGCATCCTTCAAACAATACACTGCTAATCTCCTTCTAGTTTCTGCATCACCGTTTTGCAAATCGGTAATAATAGAATGTTGAACATCTTCCTTTTGTTCTCCTAAGAAATGAGCCGAAACAGAATTCAAGGTATAACTTCTCAACTTATACTCTCTTTGAATGAACTGTAACAAGTCCAACTGCATTCTTCCGTCAATATTAACAACCTTGTTTTCTCTTGTACCATAAGCCCTTGAACTAAACGTAGTATCTTTGATTTCTTGTTTAATATTCTTCATTCTACCAAAATATGGGAACCTCTTCAAATTCAAGGTAGCCGCCCTATCTAAAAGATATGGAATATCAAAATTTGCCGTATTATAACCAATAATAACGTCTGCATCTACTTTAACAAGAAAATCCTTCCAATTCATTAACATGTCTTCTTCCAATTCACTAGAAATTATTTCTGAACCAATAATAGGCGAACAGGACTTGACAGTGAATACATTCCTGACAAATGGTTTGGATTCACCATAAATCAGGACAACATTGGCAATCTGAATGACAGGATCGTGCTGAGCCTCAGGAAATATTCCTTTTCTACCAGAACATTCTATATCAAAGGATAAAATACGCAATGGAGCCATCTTCAACCACTCACCTTCTGAAGGGTGAGAAATTAAGTCACGGTAGTCAATCGTACACTCAATTTGACAAGTAGACTGCAGCAACTTAGGGTCTGTGAGCTTATATTTACCTTTAGGTAAGGTCAACCAAGACATACCAGTGATTTTACAATCGATCATTAAACGTAACAAATAGTTGATATTATCATATGTCAAAAGACCAGGAGGAAAAAACTGGTTATACTGAACCTCACCTCTTTCAAAACCTGATCTCAATTTCATGATATTCCTATTATTATTCACAAATATCTTGAAGAATGGTGTCTTAATATTATTGTTGAAGCCCCAGATAGACTCCCTATTGTGAACTTCGATGTCTTCAATTCCTTGGAAATTACTCATAAGATATTCCCTGAAGGGTTTTAACTCGTCATTGACAGAAAAGCCTCTTGGAACAGGGACGTAAAAGTAATGTATGAACCCTGTGACATTACACAATATAGAATTACCATGGTCAGTGATACCGAAAAATCTTGCAACTGTATTATCATGCATGCTGGTCTCTTCTGCATCCAACTGCTGGAAACTTATGTCACCGTCTTGGAAATTTTCAGGCAAAGGAGGTCTGTCCCAAGTCTGATGTTCAGAGTCTCCACGGCCACCAATTTCCATAGTGACCAATTCTTTTTCAAATGTTGAACGCTCATCACTTGTACCACTCACAGCAGGCTTCTTCAATTTTTTTAGCAATTGTTCTTGACTCTCGGTTAGATGAGTATCAAGTCCCCCCAAGCCTTGTGACGACACTGGAAGCGAGTGTGCTTCATCGCCATTATCTAATTCTCTCTTAGACATAGCAACACTTTCTTGCCTAAAACTATACTTCAGTCAGATTACTAAACGCGTATTTTTGATCTCATGAAATGACCGCGACATAAAATGTGAGGCTGCAAAAATTACATCTCAAAGCGGTTATTATAATAGATCAAGAGAACTCTCAAACTCAAAAGGTGCTTATACTTTGATTGGGAGTAAAATAGACTAAAACCAAAAGATCAAAGATCAAAGATCAAAGATCAAAATGATAGGAGGCAAAGTGTATAACACAATACTAAAATCACAAGAAAGAAGGTTATCTTTGAAATACTTGAGTTGGTTAGAATAGGCTTGTCGCGAAGCAAATTGTATGGTCTTGAATTCAGGTAGAAAATCCTATAAGGTGAAGGCTTTCAAGTCATCTAACAATTTAGCATGAATTAAATTAAGTGACTTAGTAAAAGTCTGGTCAGTGCTGTATCTGCAATAAAGAATGAAAAATTCAATTAGTGCTGGACAATATTTGCTTGATTCCTTTAAACAGTATTCGATGGATATGCTACCGAATAAATCGTCATTGAAGTCACTATCATTGCTATCATTAAATATGCTGGAATAATGTGAGTCCATTGAAGATTTGAAAGACAGGGAATAAAGATAGTCCTTCTTGACAAAGTTGGGATTTGAGAGCTTCTTAATCCAATAGCTCTTAATATCACTATTTTTCACTGTAGGAACCAATATGACGAATATTATAAAGTCTATCAAGTACTTTAAATTCTCGTTTGTTGATTTCGGAGGAAATGTGCTGGAATTCAAGTTCAACAATAAAGTTCTTAATAATGATTTATCCGTATCGATATATTTGAGCACAACATTCAAATTGCTGGAATTCACACCGCCATTGAATATTTTATTGAGGTTTGCTTCAAATTGTTCGAAGCTCATATTTTCATTTTCGATCTTAGATTTTGACTCCAAGTTGTAGCCACCAGTAACGCTCGAGTCAAACCAGGTTTTGAAAATGTCCAAACTTTGGTTATTTCTTGATTCAATTTTGGATTTCAAGCTCTTATTGTCGAAGTGCAAGTACTTAATTTCATTAGTTGACTTATAAATCATATCAAGCAATACTTCAGCAGTCAATCTGAGTTCATTATTTGTGTCTTTCGAAACTTTTTCTATAAGGTTTATAATCTCTTGCAAAACGTTCACATATTTGTTTAAATTAACATTATTCAAGTTGATTTTCAGAATTAACCAATTGACAATGGATATACTGCATGATATTAAGAAATTTTGGGACAAGTAATCTAAACCATTATACAAAACTTGCATATCTATCTTTCCTTCTATCAAAGCCATTATTGCTTGCTGATAAATTAGTGGAATCAATTGATGTATTTGCTTAATATCTACTGATTTTATAACTTCATCCGATAATCCACCTTCTGATTCATTAAATAAAGACTGAATCCAATCATTAATTAATGTCTTATAATTCTCTACGATTGTCTTATCATTTTCGTTGGATTCATCCGTGAAGTATGTCAAGTTCGAAAAGTTCAACTTGAGATTATTCATGAATGTGGTAAAAAAGGAGCTTTTGGTCTTGAAATCAATATGAATGAACTCTGAACATTTAGTGAGGAATAGCACAACGCTACCAAAGTATGAATAAAGTTCCTGAAACGTATTTTCATTGTCATCATTTATCTTGAATGAATCATTATCAATCAATTTGATCAATTTTATTATTACATCATGGTCACCCAAATTGAATAATAATAAGTAGAACAATTTCTGATTGTTCATGATAACCAAAAGCAATCTATTCAACTTTTCAAAATTTGATTCCTCTATCAATAAGTCAACGAAATGTTGTATACTTTTTATCAACTCTATCTGCTTTACCATAGAAAACTCGATTTTGTTGACTATGTTCTGGAAGTATTCAATAAGATTTGACTCTTCAATTGAAATGAATTCACAATTAATATTATACAACTTATCATTCAAAACGTCAGTGAAATTATCAATGGAGTTTATATTAGACATCTCATGAATTAGATTTTGCTGGTTAATTTTAGTTTCATTCGGGAAAAACTTGTGAAATGATTTAATAGATAAAATCTTATTGAAAATCAACCCTTTAATGAAGTTTTGTTTCAAGGATTTCAAATCCATCAAGTTTGAGTTGTTGTTAAGATCATCATCCAATGAACTAAATACATTGAACAAAAGTTCATCCAAATTTTCAATTCTATATGTCTGAATTAGCTTTGGCAATCTTGAATTTAAAAAGTTCACCCAATTGCTTATCACATGAGTTGGCCTGTTTGATATTATGGCATAGTTAGCACCATTAAATACAGAGTAAACAAGCTTTAAGCAATCTCCATGAAAGTTTTCATTGAACGACTTGACAAGGACACTGTTTTCGGGTATCTGAAAACTCTGAAACATCATATTAAACCAGTAAAAGATTTTCAAGTTTTCATAGTTCTTGAAATTCTTCAATTTGCTATTCAAAGACAAGTTGTTTAGTTTGGATGGTAACTTTACATTCTTCATGGAAAAGCTTGCATCAAATTTGTTGGTACAATAGTCTAACTGTTTTGTGTAGTTATTGCTGTTGAGATATGTTAAAAGTTTGTGCATAAATTCTTTAAATGGTTCAACTCCTTTGATATTGTAACTTGCTATTATCTTGTCCCAAGTGAAGATTAGCTCGTTTATTAAATTTTCATTATTTTGTTGCAAAACATAATTGCAATAATCGATAAAGAACTTTAAAAAGAGCTCAATATTTCTAACCAAAGACAAACTGGGTTGTAATGTCTTAAGTAATCTGATTTGCTGGTTGATAGGTAACTTGCTGATACAATTCCAAAATAGTTTGTAGTCTGTTACAGCGACGAGAACCAAGTAGTTCTCGTTACTCGAATCTTCTAACAAAACTTGAAATTCTCCCACGCTAATGCTTTTTGCATGATTCAATTGTTCAAATAGACTTATAAACTGCTTATTAGAAATCTTTCTTTTGTTGGATAACTGCACTAGTCTTTCCACCTTAGACATTATTGTGACTGGAAACGAATATTTTATCGCGCACAAGATGCAAAACTAGTATATTAATAAGTTCATGAGAATTACATAAAGTTACAAGAAAAGACAAACCTAATGCATATATACCTATCACCAAATGTTTTTATCATCCCTATTCCAAATAGACTTATCAGTCCAATCCCAGTTAGTTTGTGAATTCAATTCAATAGAATATTTAAGACTTGAAGTCAATGATTGATTACTCAAGTTCGACTCTGAATCGTAAACCTGAGCTTGATCCATTCCAGTTAGCAGTGGTGACTGGATTGAAGATATGAAGCTTTGATTATGACTTTGTGAATGCATGAGAGTAGGAGTTTGAGTCTGTTGATATACCTGAGGTTGGGTCACCAGAGTCAACGGTTTACTCATGTTATCATGTAATGAGGAACGAGTTGAGTGTTCATAAGTCTTCACGTTGTTGTGCTGCAATCCATTAAGAGTCTGTGCTGAATAGCAGTTGTTACCATAGTGATTGATTCCATTATGTTGTTGTTGATTATGTTGATTCTGCTGCTGATTTACAACTCCCAATGGACTGTTATATTTTTCATTGTTGTAGTACTGATTTGAATTATGGTATTGATAAGTGTTCTGATTGTAGTGATGATGAAAATTTTTATAGCTAGCCATTTTTGAGTTTGATTCGATAATATTTTGAATGACCTCAAGTTGATCATGGAAAGGCACGAGCTCTAGATCTCGTTTGGGATGCATGATTTAAATGAGGTGTAATAACTGAGTTCAGTGAATAAATAGTTCACAATGAAAAATTTGAAAATTGACTATTGTTACAAAATGCTAGCAAAAAACGCTTGGAATAAAAAAGAAGCGATGTTGACCACCCTGAAACCACACCTAGTACTTACCATATTAAAACGAATGTGTATATGTTTCCTGGAAGAAACAAATAAAAATGAATGGACTGATAGTTGTTGAAAAAAAATTACATGCAACAACGCGAAAGTATAGTAAAGATATACTTGTATGTATTTAAGATATAACTTACAGGGATTGGTTTAATTGCCAAGCGGGCACTCCAACTTTGTTGATAGAGTCTTGTACCAATTTCTCCTCGGCTGCTTTGTGTTTCATTTGCCATTCAGGTATACCAGCAGCTGTAACATTACCCAATGTAGATGGTTCTGTGAATCTAACACCTTCTGGTTTAGGCTCCGGCGAAGTTGCAACTACTGGTACCTCTTTCAGTTCAGAGGTCGATGTACTTGTAGAAGTACTTTCCTTGGTAGCCTCGTTAAGGTTAGACTCAGCAATGTCATTTTCAGCAGCCTTCTTCGCTTTCTTTAAAATCTCAGATGCAGATGGGATGGAACTAACTGGAGCAAGTTTTCTTTCAGATTCTTTGGAAGATCTCAACTTTATCAAGTTCTTCAAGCTATTTAATTCGTCATTGATATCAGATAAATCATCCTTCAAGTTGTCCTTGGTCAAGTTTAAGTTCTTCTCAATGGAATTTTTCAAATTATCTATTTCCAATTTCATTAATCTCAAGTCATCATCAAATGTCAACTTATCTTTATTGTACTTGGATAAAAAGTCATTCACATTATTCACCACAATGTCGATTTCTTTCAATTTTTCGTCATTTGCTTGTTTAATTTCTTTCTGCTCAACAGCCAACTCTTCCAACAATTTATCTATCTTGAGAAATTCTTCATCAATCTTTTCTTTGTCTGCTTCCACAGTTTCTTGCGATGCAGGTATAATACTAGGAATCAAATACTTAGATACAACTTGGTAAATTCCATAAGTAACACCCACCGTAGCAGTTGCCATTATGAAATAGTCCTTCCAGTTCCTTTCAGGAACAGGGGGCGCCACGTTGTAGTAATCAAGTGGAGGATATGGAAGCTGTTGAGTTGGATTAGCTTGTGTGGTAGCAGAACCACTGGAATTCTGATTAACCCTATTTAAGGCTTCTTCAATGTCTTGTTCGCTGAGACCTTTTGATTGCAAGAACTCAATCTTTTTGTTCAAAGGAGACGAAGCCACATTAGGATCCTTCAAGAAGCTAATGGCACTTTGGATTAGTTCTTCATTCATAGCAAAAGATTATGTCCTTGTGATTTTTTCTCCATGAAAAGTGACTCGCACCAATTAGGTAATAACCGAGAGGGCTATCACAACATGAAAGTGCTTTCGTAACCCTGAAGGTACGTTGAATAGAGCTGCAGAAGAACGAATAGAAATCACTATCGGGCACTCCAAGCTTTAAAAAATTTGGGTGTGTGTGGTTGCAATATAAGCTTGGAATCATTTAAATGCCTGACTATATATAAGTTATTTAAATACCTATTTACCAAAGCACCGAAATGCCAATTTCTAATCAATGCTAGAACCTCTTCAAAAGTTCTTCATATATACACCAACTAATACCTGCACTCATACCCTTTCTACCCAACCTTAAACTCAAACCTCTAAACAAGTTTCTGTACCCTCCATTTTCTCCCAACAATTCCTTGGTCACCTTTGTCATGTTCTGCTTGGTTGAGGATAACTGCATCCTGGTTTTAATGGCATCAAAAGGTGCTGTGATTGTGGTGGCCATCGATGATGCAAGAACAGCAGACGTCGAGTTGATAACACCGGAATTGCTACCAAGGTTGAGATCATAACACAAGCTTGAAACTTCTGTCTTGAAGTTTTCATAAAATAATACATAAAGTCCAGCATAAGGACAATCTCGTGACAAAGTGACAAAACTACCTTTGAAAAAGTTTTTTATCGATCCAGCGGATTTGTTGTCATAGTATATCCCTTCAATTCCTTCATACATGGAATTATAACTATACAAATTAGACTCAAACCTAGTTTTTATAATGGTTATAGGCATAGTCATGTAACCAGCGACACCTCTGACCACAAAACCAATACCCAAGTTCTCCATATGAGAAAGCTTAGGTAATATGGAGCTGCTTTGAAAGCTATCAATTGTTGTCGATTTAGCTTTGATGCTATACAAGAAGAATCTTGCTTTAGACAACAATGTCAAGTATATACCTGAACCAATTGAAGTTCTTAAACACGATGGAAGCACACCTCTCCACAATTCTTTAAAGTTTTTCAACTTTTTGACCTCTGAAACCAATGTGGGGTTGTACTTGGTGTTATGCTGTTTCTGTTGTTGCAATCTTGTCTTCAACAAGTCAAACGGTTGTAGAATTACAGCTGAGGTCAAACCAGCCACACCACCGGCTAAGAACGAGTTCTTGCTAGAAAGTTCATTTGCCATGGTGATAAATGAATGATGAGAAAATGAGGATGCTTACTTAATCGTACATTACATAGGAAGTGGGGACATTAACGACTCACCATTGCAAAGAATCAGCATAGTCTTTCAGTTGCTTGCTAACAGAGAGTAATGGATCAAAATCACTTAGGTTAGTGCTACCAATAAATGACTGTTTTGACATCAATGCTAAGGCTGCTAGTGACAAATAAGTATGGTATGGGTCTGGAGAAGCATCAAAGTTTTTTGAAATTCCACCAGTCCTATGATCCTGATTCATTAGAAGATAGTAAGCTGCTTTTGGCAAGTTAGCTAATTCCAAGCGTTGTAGAACACTCAAACTCGCCAAACTCCAGTAACTGTAACAGGAATCACTTGGCTTGTTTTCTCTGCCATTGAAACCGCCAAAGTCTTCGTGATTAACATCCATATCTTCAGAAATGACTTCCGGGTGATTTACTTGTCTATGAACTATCCAATTGAGGGTGTTGTCAATTTCATTATTGGGAAAGTCGTACCCCAACAACTTCAAAGTTGCAATGGCACAGTAAGTGTATCCTAAATGACTTTCACTATATTTGGAGCAAGAAAAACCTCCATTTAAGTTCATTCTACTTAAAATATAATCTATCAAGTCTTGCTTATTGATGTCATATTGACTCAATTCAGGTGCCTTGTCTACAGACAAAAGCTTTCTGATGCTTATGGCCATATAGCATATTCTCAAATCCGTGTCACCAAATGGTTCCTTGTCCAGATCAAGAGTAGGAGCAAAGCTTCCCTTGTTTTCTCCTGATTTGAACTGGCATTGACTCAAGAATTCTAGAATCTTGGCTCTATCCACCTTTTTGTTAATAGGATCTCTTAAGCTTATTAAATTCGAAATAGCAAAAAAAGTGGCCGAAACAGCGGGGGAGTCATAGCACCCCATTGAGTTCATAACCGATCTGAAACCGCTATTAATAAAGTAAGTTTGGTAAATAAGGTCTGAGTATGCCTTCATTTCGCTGGGGCTGAAGCTCATAGCATTCAATAATTCCAAACTTTGAAGACAAAAATAGATTAACGATAATTTGTTATTATCTTCACTTTGGAACTTTGATGGTAAAATGTTCAAGCACAACGTAACATACTTTATATGCTTGTCTACTAACAACTCAGTCATATTCGATGATGTTCACCTTTGAAGTCTCTTTCTCCAAAATTAATGTCGCAGTGACAAATGTGGGTTGATGCGCCTTTTCCGTTTTCGGTGAGCCTGTCAAAAAATCTCCAACAATAGTGAAACACTTCCTTGTGGCATAATCACCTCTATTTTTGGCACTCGGTATAAGGTCGGTTAACCTATGTCAAAATTGATTGCTATTTTGAGCAATATTATTGTGGCTTTGGATCTACAAGGTTCCTTCAGCTCTAGCATCTTAGAATGTGAACGAAAATGGAATTCCAAAAAATGGTGAAACAAATGCAAGAAAACTCCACGTAGCTGAAAAAATAATGGTTTGAGTTGCACTTAACTTAAAGCATTGGTCGCCTTGATTCTTAGCTGCATTTATTTTTATCCTAAAGCTACGTTTCCCCAAACACGTTCTAGACCCATAAAGATTGACAGATATAGTATACAGAACTGTTGCCTATTTTGACTATTTTTTCCTGTATATAACTCGGTTAGATACTTTTGACATTGGAGAATAGCCACTGTTCTATTTTTGAATCTGCTAGTTATTGAGATGTATAAATACCAGGTCAATTACCACATAGACAAAATTAGTAAATCGTTAAATACTTAACTTTCCTTTAACAATTGTAATGAAATTTGCTACTTTCTTGACCTTTGCTGCCGTTTCCTTGTCTGTCAGTGCTGCTAGCTCTTCAGATGCTAGTTCCCATGCTGCTTCAGATTCCCATGCTGCTAGTTCAGCTGCTAGTTCAGCTTCCCATGCTGCTAGTTCAGGTGCTTCTTCCGCTTCCCATGCTGCTAGTTCAGGTGCTAGTTCCCATGCTGCTTCTAGTTCCCATGCTGCTAGTTCAGCTGCTAGTTCAGCTTCCCATGCTGCTAGTTCAGGTGCTTCTTCCGCTTCCCATGCTGCTAGTTCAGGTGCTAGTTCCCATGCTGCTTCTAGTTCCCATGCTGCTAGTTCAGCTGCTAGTTCAGCTTCCCATGCTGCTAGTTCAGGTGCTTCTTCCGCTTCCCATGCTGCTAGTTCAGCAGCTGCTTCTAGTTCCAAAGCTTCAAGTTCAGCTGCTTCAAGCAAATCTGGTTCTGGTGCTGCTTTCAACGAAGTTGGTGCTGGATTAGGTTTCGTTGCCTTGGTTGCTGGTTCCTTGTTGGCTTAATCATATTAACCCAATATAAGTTGTTTGAAACACGTTTCAATGCATGTAGTAATGCACGTAGAAATCAGACCATGTATTTTCTGATATTGAGGTGTATAACCAGAAAATACGAACCTCGAGTGAAAAGGGGCTAAATTAAACTGTAATGAACTATGCTGGTACATCTCTACTTATTTTGAAGTTGAAAAGATTTCAAGTTCCTTCTGTTTCACTTAGAATTACAATTTCAAACAAGTGTGTGATTTAAGGTATCTCAGTTATCTAATTTGGTAAAGCATTTAGCTTAGACATCATTAACGGCACTTGCACATTTGCAGTTGAATAAACCTCGTGTTATTAATAGAACGAGTTCATTTTCTACTGTATAGGACAGCATCTACTACAATTGAGGGGAATCACATCATAATAGGGGAATTCACGATTTTCGTTTAAACGCCATGTTAGCCTTTACAAAAGCAGGCTTGGAGGAGAAACATGCAAATTTTAGGCGTAAAGGGAATGGATAGACACGCTTTTTACTCGCAACTTTAACATTTGGCAGAGGACACCTAAGTAAAAAGTCAGTCATGACTTGAGCCAGTGTTCAACTCACACATGGCATAATGTAGTTTCAGAATTAATACTAACTTTTAGTAAATTTCAAATACAAAAGGGGTTTTCTTTCCAAAGACAAAACTCTTTACTTTGTTGCAGAAATGGCCATCAAATTGGCAATTAACGAAAGTTCTGAAAGTGTTGATATGTTCGTACCACAAAAGATCTCAAAAATTGTCTGAGAAAAATAATGTTTAGAACAGTCTTCAGAATAACCACACCACTTATTGCGGGGGTCGCAGCATTTGGATTGTTCCCATATAGAAGAAGCGACTTTAGTACAGTAGAATCCAAGGGCAATGAAAGTATCACTGCTAGTCTAAAACATAATCAGTTATTTAAGCAATTGGAGGCCAATAGTGACTTTATACAATCTGGATCAAGGGGTCAATTTCCTGAGCAACATTCCAGAAACTATGTATCTTCTGGATTGCTTTTCGGGAAGGGGTTGTTTGAAATGGAACCCATCATATTCACCAATAAAAACACTGGAGAATTTTATGCTTTCCATCATATAGGAGGCAAGCTTGTTAGTGAGGATGGTAAAATTCACAACGGAATCACTTGCACATTGTTGGATGAAGGCTTGTGTGCGGCAGGATTTCCGTATTTACCTTCCAAAAAAGGGGTAACTGCTAAACTTGACATAGATTTTCAAAACCAAGTACCTCCAGATTCCAACGTGGTAGTCAAGGCGAAAGTCATTGAGAGCAAGGGTAGAAAAGTTGTAATCGACGGACTCTTGGAAACTTTGAATGACAACCCTGTGACAATCGCAACCGCAAATTGCATTCTTGTTGAACCGAAATGGTTCAAGTATTTTTCCTGGCTCCAGTTTATTTGATCACACTCGCAATTAAGCTTCTGAGGTTTGCAACCCACAGCCATGGCACTTTTTATGCTTGCTTGCTATGTTATAGGCGTGAGCTATACCACAGCAACTGACCGTCAAAGACCAGAACTATAAATACACGAGGAAACCTACCACATTCATCACAAACAAACAAAGAGTAAAATGACAGATTCAGGTAGAAAAGATATTGGTGAAAAAGTGAAGTCCGCTATTACCCCAGAGTCAGAGAAGACTACTGCTGAACACTTCAGTGACAAGGTCACAGACTCCGTTGATAATGCAGTCGGTGACAATACTTCCAGCGAAGATAAGTCCTGGACTCAGCAAGCAAGTGATGCCGTTTTTGGTGAGAAGAAGTAAGTCTATTAGCATGGTCTAGTTTAGATGAATATATTCTTGCGTTGTAATTTTACTCAGCTCTTCTTATGTGTTAACCTGAAGTATCAATTTGGGTTAACACCTATAAATTGACGTATTTAAGTATTGAATACTTGTAGCTCTTTTTGTAAGGTGATCTAGTCTCAATTGCTGCTAGAAACTGCTGCAACAAAATCAAGAAACGCGTAAAAAAATAGATCAAGATTATGACTGTCTCCAACGATGCTGAACAAGCATACCTTGATTTGTGCAAAAGAATCATAGAGGAAGGTGAACACCGTCCTGATAGAACTGGAACTGGTACTAAATCGATATTTGCTCCCCCACAATTAAGATTTGATTTGTCTAATGACACATTTCCTTTGTTGACTACCAAGAAGGTTTTCACTAAGGCTATTATCCACGAGTTGCTTTGGTTTGTTTCTGGATGCACCGACGGTCAAAAGTTGTCTGAATTAGGAGTCAAGATCTGGGAAGGAAATGGGTCTCGTGAATATTTGGATTCTTTGGGTTTGACGGAAAGAAGAGTAGGCGATTTAGGCCCAGTATATGGCTTCCAATGGAGACACTTCGGGGCAAAGTACGTGGATTGTGACGCTGATTACACAGGCCAAGGATTCGACCAGCTTGAAGACGTCATAAAGAAGTTGAAGACCAATCCTTACGATAGACGTATTATTATGTCTGCATGGAATCCTTCAGACTTTGGTGAAATGGCCTTACCACCATGTCACGTCTTCTGTCAATTTTATGTCAACTTTCCTACCGATTCAAGACCGAAATTGTCTTGTTTAATGTACCAACGTTCTTGTGATATGGGTTTGGGTGTTCCATTTAATATTGCATCCTATTCTTTATTGACCAAAATGATTGCCCATGTTGTAGATATGGATTGCGGTGAGTTTATTCATACAATGGGAGACTGCCACGTGTACTTGGACCACATCGATGCATTGAAAGAGCAAATTGAAAGAACTCCAAGAGGCTTCCCTGTATTGAAAATCAAGCCCGAAAGAAGAGATGAAATCAAAACTATTGACGACTTTAAGTATGAAGACTTTCAAATCTCAGATTACAACCCAGACGGTGCCATTAAAATGAAGATGAGTGTTTAGATTGTTATTAACCTATTGTATATTATTTCCCTATCATGTTTCTCTCGTGATCTTGTTGGTTGTTGCAACTTCAATAAGATCAAAAATGCTATTATCTAATTTTTGTGGTTTGCTTTTCTTCCTGGTATTGACGCTTGTTTCTGCCAATACAGTCCTTTCGTTTTTTACTGGCTTCTTATAGTTCCCTTCTGCTACTGCAGCTAACAATTCCACTTGGTCCCTTCTAAGTTTCTTTCTGAGCGAAGGTTCAGAATAGTCAACTTCTTTTTTAATTCTTGAAGCCCTTCTAGGACGTTCAATCGACTCTGGCTCTAAGGACTTTCTTTTGTTCTCACTGTTTTTAGTTGTTGTGATTAGTATTGAATCATTCTCTTTATTTTCGGTGGTTTCTTTCTGCACCTTTTGTGCCTTTTCAACCAACATGCTTTTTGTTGTATTCTCCGAATTCAGTTTATCGACTCTAACTTGCTTATAGTCTTTTTTGGTCACAGGTTGAGATTGGGGTTCGCCTTCTATATCCATTGACTCGCCACCAACGTATACTTCCAGTGACAAGTTAGATTTTGTGGCTGTAGGTTTTTCCGCTAATGGTTCGTCTTGGAACACTTGCAATTTATTGTTTTTCACTGAAAAGCTGTATCTTCTTTCAGGTTTAGATGAAGTAAACATACTAGATGACCTACGACGTTCTATCATCTTAGTCAATGAACCACTTCTAGGTATAAATCTATAAGAGTGCCTTCTCCCTGACAAGCCTTCCCTTTCCCTGAACTCTTTTATACTCTGGAAAATTGCATCTACTTTCTCTTCCAAACTTGATTCTAGACGATCAAGTCTGTCTTCTAGGTCTGCCTTAGCTTCATGCGGGCGATTGCTTTTCAATTCTATGTTCTCGTTTACTAAATCGCTAATCTTACTTTCCATATCGGTTATTTTAGCTGATAAAATAGAATTGGTTTTAGCTAATGCTTTGTTTTGAAGTTCATACTTGTTAGGAAATTCTTCTAGTCCACTTTTTGGGAAGTTATTCTCCTGTTCCAAAATCTCTTGCCTCTTTTCCTGAGCCACTTGCATCAAAGACTGTGAGCTAGATGATTGTCTGACCATACTAAATTGCTTTGTTTACAAATAAAGATCGCGAAATATCAAGACATCTACAATTGATACCACTACAATGCTGAAGCCTAGCCAAATACTAGTAAAGATAGACGAGAAGAGAGCTGAACTCGAACAGTTGATGCAAATAAAAAGACACACCGAAGTTTTAACTGGGCAGCTAGCGCAGTTGGAGACCAAATTGGATGATATGGCAGAAGGAACAGAAAGCGTAGCCTTGGTATTGTCCACATGGCAAAGCGTAGCACATTCCATCGCATTGGCTTCAATATCATTACACAAGTACGGAGAAGGAGATTATAAGGACATGACTCCTTTGCCAGAACCTCTAGTAAGAATACAGCTAGATGAAGATGGAAATAAAGACCTCGAAGATACAGGGGACAAATAGGTAATGGGTAAATTGTTTATGTGCATTAAATAGTACAGGTGTATATAAATTGTATCATATAGATAGTTCAGCTTCACTTCTAACTGCCATTATCCACTCTAATATGTTATATTTCTTTATGTTCTGAACGGCTTGTGTGAAATGAGATTTGTTCAACTCTGAGACGATTACGTTGCTGTCATCATTAAACACATTCACATTATCAGTAAGTAACTCTTGTAAGATTTCAATTTCTTTGTTCGTGTTGAACAACAACACCGTCTTGCCACATACAGAGTTAAGTGCTTTTCTTTTTATATATGCATCAGTAATTTCTTCAGTTTTAATCAAACCTTCCCAATCATCGGTAATAGCCAATAATCTACACCAAATGATTTTTATGTTCGTTTTGTAACTAGTTTCATCTTGCAAGAAGGACGCAACTTTGAACGCATTGGAAAATCCGTTCATAAATCTCGTCATTGGTTTGACAAGAGTCAAATAGTTAATCAACCATAGTTCAGATAATTGCTGATTATTGATGAACTGATCGAATGTTGGTTTGAAAATGGCACTCAAAGTTGGCTTGTCGATTTTGGAATTCACAAAGTTTTTGATAAAAGATTCATATTTCATGTCTTGATTCCCAGGTGTTTTTGGTAATGCTTGCATAATGTATTGAAACAAAGAATTTTGTATTCTTATTAGTATTAATCTCTTTTCTATGTTAAAAAGTTTGTCTTCGCTAAGATGGCCCAACTCTGGAGTAAGATACTTTGACGCAACAACAGCTAGCTTCCCCAATGAGTACTTCAATTCTTGGTTACTTTGTGATTCGCTAGTGGATATTTCTGCCGACTTTAAGAGAGAGTTTGATGCATCAGAAAATTCGTTCTCCATCAAGTATCCAATCCAAGATATAGAAGCAACTTTCTCAGTATTTGATGCAAAATACTGCTTTAAGAAATGGCTGTATCTTTCAAAGCCAGTCAATAGCATTTGGATCCTGTCATGAGCAACGTAAAAGTTGAACAATGATTCAGCAAATTCATAACCATACCTCTCAAAGTATACATAGTATTTTATCATCAAGTCATTGTATTCAGATGCTTCAATTCCATAGTTATCTACCACTTTATCTCTTTCGTCTTCTAAGATTCGACTCAATGAGTTGAAATCGTGATATTTTTCCACTAGTAATATAGATTCTTCTATCAAGCCATTTGATAGTAATACTTCAACCCATTTCAATTTATTAGTATTGTACCATTTTGTGTACGTTTTCAAGTCGGAATTGGCGTCTAATGTCATATACTTAGTGGCTTGGTTAACGAAGTAGTAAAAGCAGTCGCATAATTTTATGAAGCATGTTCTTATTTCAATTGGATAGGTAGTTTGGGAGTCATTTACAAACCGAGTTTGAAAATAATTTTCAATATTGAAGAATCCATCTGTTTCAAAAATCCAGGATTTCTTTATTGGGATGTTGTCAACATATTTCAAATCGACAGTCAATACTGCATCATGAAGCAAGTCCGTGAAAAGTTTTAGCAACCTAGTTGAGTTCAAATCTAATTCGATGGCTTTTGCTGCAAATTGTGTAAAAACGAAATTGATAGAATTGATTCTTTCGTTGAAAAATCTACGGATTGTATCCACATTGGAGCTTGTGCGGAGGTCTTCAAACTTTGTACTAATGACATTATTCAATATCTTTTTGCAATCG
The DNA here is from genome assembly GCA_030569655.1 of Yamadazyma tallmaniae. Taxonomy (NCBI): domain Eukaryota; kingdom Fungi; phylum Ascomycota; class Pichiomycetes; order Serinales; family Debaryomycetaceae; genus Yamadazyma; species Yamadazyma tallmaniae. Next base: position 52,296 of record JAJMLL010000017.1, on the reverse strand, counting down.
CTACTGAAGCCATTATTTTTATCCAAGTGAGTATAAAATATTAACGAAAACTTTGTTCTTTCTAAGGTATAGATTATGTGCAATCTTGTGGTTTCATCCAAAGAGTAGTTGTTTGCACAAAATTCGAAAAGATTCTCAAACAATCTGCACTTCTTCTCTAATGTGATCTTAATGTTAGGTAAGTTTGAGGGTAAATATTGTGACGATGAGGTGGTTATTTCTTCTATAATGTCAAAAATAGCCTCCTTGATGACCTCTGGTGAAAATTTTTCGTTCAAGTTAAAATCAATTGACTTGGAGTCGGAATAGAAAATCGCTTGTTCAATATGCGATTTGATTAATGTTCTTGGTTTTGATGAGTAATCCATGGTTTGGGTACTTGAATTTAGGAGATTATTAGTAAACCTTTCTACTCTGAACACCCCTGAATTGGCCGACAAAAGTATCACAGAAGGATTTGTTTCCTCTGATTTGTCTTCATAACCCATTCCAACAATTTCAATATCACTCTTCAAACTTATGGAATCTTCCCAACGGGGTTTATAGTACAGAACAGTTCCTTGTGACAGAAAATATGAAAAGTCCATATCCGTCAATATTACTGTATTCCCCACCACTACAAATGCAGTTGACTGAGGATATGGCACAAATAGTTTTGCTGTAGACATTTGATTTGATCCATCAAACCTATTGGAAATATGAGTTCCATATACAAGAACACCACTATTATCTATTCTTGCTGTTATTAGTACAAGATTTGATTCTGACTCTTTGCTTAATACGTGACACAAAATCAAGTATGTGTTTTCAGTTTGGATTTTGTCCAATTTCCAAATGTCTAGGAATTCCATCCTTGCTATGGTATGCTTAGCAAACCCATCAATATTATTCTCCACATATTGATCTAAGGCATGCTTGAATGATTTGGAATGATTAATTGTAGGTAATCCATTCTCTGAGGATAATTCTATAGTTATGACATTCACTAAACCACTTGATTCCTGGATTATAATTTCGTGCAGGCTTCCGTTGTTATAAACAGACCCGGAACGTATGCTCACTATATTTTCATTGATAGAATTTGATGCAAAACTCAACATCTTCAAAAAGGAGTTCACTGGCTTCATTAACTGCAACGTCAGCAATCTGGGTTTGTTTTCAAGATCTCGAAGGTTGATTAATACCACCCTCTTCCATGAAGTAGTTAATAAAATCCCAGCAGGTTCAACATTCTCAGCAAGAATAATGAATTCGCCTTTTTCTTTGTTGATAGGAATAATGGTTTCCAACCTTTTGCTGTTGATCAAACTCAAGGCAGGTGAGTGTTGTACACTTTGATAAAACTTCAAAATTCCATCGAGAGTATCAATAATAACAATTCCAGGATCACTGCTCCCATCAGCTAATGGTTTCGTCAAGACTGCCAAAGGCAATACTAATTGTTCACCTGCAATGCTGCTTCTTTCAATTGGAAACTCAATAACTAAAGGTGTCACATCTGTGGATCTATACGACCAAACGAATATTCCTGTCTCTGAAACCACTACAGAGTAATTTGAACTATGGTCTGAGTAGCCATTCAATACTTCCAGGTCTAATTGAACGTCTTTATGACTGAGTATAGCTGGTATGGCAGGAAATCTTGAAACACAGTAGTGATCATTTTTGGTGAGTTCTGTGGCAAATGAATTCGAGGTTGATTTAGAACTCTTTGATATGTAATTTAATAAAGATTTCTTTGTAGCTTCGTCAATGACTCTTTGCTTTCTAGGCTTAAAAAGCGGTTTTGTCATATTGAATAGTCTACTTCTGTTTATTCTCAAAATCAAAAAATCGAGAGAAAAACTACATCGCTGGTTTTTGCACGCATCATCGTTTCTATACATTTACTACTATACACTAGATTTTTTGCTTCTTTGCAACAGATTCTTCAAAAGCATCCTCTTCAGCTGATTCATAGTCAGATATTTCATCTTGTTCATATTCCAATTCGTTATCATTTTCGTCGTCAGATTCCTGATCGTACTTGGACTTCAAACCCTTCATCTTTCTGGTTTGTAACTTACCCAAGTCTTGATTACCAACGTGAATTTGAGCAACCTTGTCACCCATTATATCCGTTGAGATGTTCTTCTTTTCTTTTGGTTGTAATTGTTTAGGTTTCATGTGTGCATCCTTTTCAACTTCTGGTGCTGGGGTGGTTCTTCTTCCGATTTTGAAATCAAATCTAGGACCAATTTCGTCAATTTCAATTCTTGGAACCTTTTCACCAGATTTGTATGATTTAAGCTTGTAAACTCTGAAATGCAACAAAGGCAACGTAGAAGAGTTAGGGTCTTCGATTTCTCCAGTGGATAATGCAATTATGTATTGTAAACCGGCAACATCCTGCAAGTCAGTTTCTTCTCCTCTAAAGAAATCCAAAAACAAGGATTTGATATGTTGATATACAGGGTGTGTGTCAAATTCAGGACCATTGAAGGTAAACATAGGCTTTAAACCAACAGTGAAGGTAACTTTTTTGAAGTCTTGCAACAATTTGTGGTTTTGTTGGATAGACAATTCGATCATATCGTACACCTTGTAATTGAAAAATCTAGTGAAAATTAAAGTGTTTGGTCTCTTCTTGTTGTTTGTGGAGAAAACCATCAAAGAAGTATCGTTCTTTTCACTGAAAAATTCCAAAGTAGAAGGGTCTTCAAATGGTCTAACCTCATTCTTTTTCAGGAACTTCTTTACCTCTGGTTTTTTGAGTGCCATCAAATCAATCATGGCATCATGCAAGAACTTGTTGGTAGTAGATCCTGGAACAAATAATGCAGTCTTTGTGTTTTCTACTAATCTGGCCTCCTTTTTAGCTAATGCTCTCTTAGAACGGGCGTTTTTTGGCTTCACGGTTCTAATCATCTTGGTTGAAAAAAAAAAAATGCGATGAGATGAATTTTGAGGATCAAGAAAATAGAGGAAGTAAAAATCAATTCATATTATTATAAATCTCTAGTCATTGGCAGCTATCTTTTGATTATGCCCAAACTTGAAGTTGTTCAAAGTAATCTATACGTTTACCTTCCTTGTTGTCTATGTTATCTACGACAGCTTGTCTTAAATCGTCCACCATCACCGGGTGACCACAAGTAATGAATGCCCCCGAACCAGGAGACTCCTTAGTGTAATGTCTTACTAAAGTGTCCATAACTGGTTTCTCCTCTCTAAATGTTATAAAGGATAGTTCCTGTTTAATTCTAGTTATTATGGAATCCCCAGATGTAATAGGTATGTTTCCGTATACTACATGGCTTGAGTTTAATAAACTAGTTGTTTCGTTGTCACTTTTGCTGGAAATTTTATGACTCTTTGTACAAGTTTCATTATTGCTGACGTCTTTTTGATCAGCTGTGAATCTTAAGTGGAACTCATCTAGATGTTCACGATTCTGTGGTTGAGTGACGAAAACAATTATTTCAATGCATGAATCTCTTAAAGCTAGCAACTCTTCATAAAACCAGTACAAAGATCTGTAGCTTCTGACAATCCATATCAAAATCACCCTGTTCTTATTACTGAATTGTTGATTTTTAGCTAACTCAAGTGCTTGAGAATACATTCCTGGGATTCCATTACCTCCAGCAACAAAAACCAAAGTGTCGTAATGCCTAGCTGGTATGGATTCTCCATATGAACCTTCTACTGCTACTCTGATTTCAGTAGACCTTTTTGGATGTGCTAATAAGCTGTTATACAAGTCTAAGGTCACGCCTTCTTTCACCTTGGCGTAAATAATAATCCTGGCTTCGCCAGTAGTAGTTATGGTGTAGGTGAAAGGGTGTGATTGCCAGAAACAACCAAGTGTCAAAAAGTGAATGAAAACATGACCACCCAGAACAGCTTCCCAGGTGTCTGGTTTTGGTATGACAATCTTTAATGTTTCATCAGCAAGCAAAAGTACTTCGGCTTTGGGAAAGCCAAAAGAGTACAATCTGATGATTCTAACAACTCTATCAAAAATCCAAATTGCAAAAGTAAAATGATAAAACCAAAGGCAGTAAAAGTCCATCACATGCACATAAGCACCAAAGATAAAGGCCAAAGCCAATGCTATATGTAGAAGTAAAAAAGTTTCATAATACTTTCTTCTGAATACAAGCAATCCCTGAATCAAAATTAGTATTCCACTTATAGTACCAATAATACCAAAAATAATGTATGGATGTTCTAAAAGCTTTAGTACATCAAGATCATATGCAATGTAGAACAAGGAATGAAATATTATCAACAAAACTAGTAACCGTGATAACCATCTATGAAGAGTTATAAACGTCGAGTAGTCCCATTTAGTTATCCATTGTAAGAAATTGTTCCTTCCTCCAAACAAAATTAACAAAGGCATCATTGAGCTTGTGAGTATGCTAGCTCTGACGGCATAGTAACGGAGCAAAGCCCTAGATTTGCTATTGAAAACTGGATCACCTTCTATATAACGAATATTTGAAAATGAATAGTAAATAGAAAGCATAAGAAATCCCATCAATATTAATGTTTCTAATCTGGTTGGCACCAACATTCCAATTTTAAACCAGATAAGTTCACTTGTTTTCTTCCTACCACTTGTTGCAGGAGCTGTGATTACTTTCCTAAACCAATTTGCAAACGGAAAAGTCATGTTCTTGTGAATATTAGGAACTAAGAATCTTGACCAGTTTACAAGTCCCACTACCATAAATACTATCACCCAATACAATACCAAATATCCTCCATATACCACAGATAAATCGTAATTGCCCAAGAACTGATTGTAGGCATCTTTGAACAACTTTATCTGGGACTCGTTCAATTTAATCGGAAAATCAACTAATTGACCTTCCTTAAAGTCTTCCAAATCATTGAGAGATCTTGCAAACCTCGAATAGTTTGATAACGATTCCTGGAAGTCATTTTTGGTTAACGTCAAATTGTACTCGTTATAGCAAAGTTCCAAATAGGAATCTATAGATGGTTTGTGTTGCGTTTCATAACAGTATGCGATTGTTGCCCTTGCATTTGCATTTGAGCATATACAACTTGCGTATTCTGGTGATCCCACAGGACAAAATGTTGCCATCGTTAACTGAACCTGATAGTTGCATGCAGAATAAGCAATTCTATCTTGCCCGAATATGTGCAAAGGGGCTCCTTTTACTGCTTTCTCTGGAGTTAGTGCAATCAATGCAGTAATCACAAATCCGATAAGCAACCAGGCCCGAACATTTCTTAAGATTCTATTTTTCATCTTTATAGGCACCATGAATGGTACTAGTAGTATAAGGAATACTATTGCTAGGAACATGAAATTGCAATACATTGTAATAGATATTATACGATTTCTTCTTCCCTCAATTCCAGTACTAAAGCAAACTCTCTAGTTCATCCAGAAAATGTTTTCAGTGTGGTTTTTTGATTGTGGATTATTAAGATTAAGGTTTTTGGTTAGACAAAGAATTGATTCAGGTGAGGAATACTCAACAACAAAAAGTTTTGTGACTCCAAGCCATAAAGATAGTAGCTGGATTATATATTCGTGAACTAGTGGTGATAGCAATTTACTTACTATGCTTTTTGGAAAATAGATTTTATATTTAGAGAGATCTTGCGAGCTCGGGTTTTACAGGCAATTGAACTGATGGATCCGATAAAAAAAATTTTCGTAGATCTTTTAGATAACTTGGCCACCGAAATTAACAAAAAGGTTTACAAATTCTAAAAGGTTTACAAATTAGCCCGTATCGCTTTTGAAATCATTTCTTGAAGGTACACACTTTCATTTGGACCTATTTACTCGGTCATGGGGTTGCAAATTAATGATTAAAGCCGTTTTTGGCATTTCTGAAAAGGTGTTCTTTTCCGATCTGGATGTAGCCAATCAGATTATAAAGCGCCATATCGTATTTCTTTGCGCTAATAGCTATTTACAACAAGATCATAGAGTCACAAGGTAGTTTTGATTGGTTGGCTTAGGGGTAAACAACTAGTTATATATTACCAAAGGTCCCAGTACGAATTGCTGATTAAAGAAAGAGTGGTTCCAGATTCTTAGTAATTCGCATTTAGGTATTTAAGAAATTGCATCTCTTCAAGTTATGCCATTCTAGTATAAAAATGTCACTTCAATCCACACAAATAAAAGAGTCGTATGTTCCATTGCAGGATATCAGAAGACCAATTCCACCGGTATTGGATCATCAGAAAATTGACGCAATGGTGTCAACCTTGAACGGAATTCCTATGGCATCAGCAACATGTGAAATTGAAGATATCCAATCAGGAGAATTACCCCCTATCGATGTGTTTAGAGTACGGGAATCTGGCAAAGATTACTATTTCGCTTTCGGTGGCTGTCATAGATTTCAAGCTTACGATAGGATGGCACTAGAAAATACGAATATAATGGTGAAGTGTAGACTCTTACCAGCAACCAGGAAAACTTTGAGAGTGTATTTAGGAAGTTCTGTTGATGAGATGTTCAGATAGGAAACCATATATGTTAAAGTAAGTACAAATGTTGATAGAACTCACTTTTTTTACTTTTGGCTATTTTGCAACAGACAATTGGCATACAATAACTTGAAAAAGTTTATTACCATCAAATAGTTAAGCCCAGACTTGAAGCTGTTCGAAAAAATCAACTCTCTTCTGCTCGTGGAGGTTTCTGCTAATGGAGTAACGGAAATCGTCAACCATCATTGGATGACCACATGTGACAAAGGCAATTGAACCGTTGGATTCCTTGATTTCTTGCTTGACTATATCGTCAATGCATGGTCTACCGAGCCTGAACGCTACAAAATCAAGCTCCTTTCTAAAATCAATTACCTCACTAGCTTCAGACTCATTTTGCTTGAGTTCTTTGTTGTCAGTATCGCCAGGAACGTCAATTTCACTGGAAGTTTCAACCAGCAGTTTAGTCACATATATAATTACATCTATGTTCTTGTTTCTCAAGTATTTAATTTCGTCTTTGAACCAGGTGATTGTTCTAAAATCTCTTATTATCCAAAACAACTTGACCTTCTTAGTACTTTCTTTCGGCAATTTAGAACAGATATCATAAGCTTCAGAATAAATACCAGGGATACCATTTCCACCAGCGACAAATACCAAAGTATTAAACTTCTTAGCTGCAGTTGGCTCGCCATATGGCCCTTCTATTGCCACTCTAATTTTAGTTTTGTGACTAGGCATTACCGACAAATGCTTGTATAATCCATGAGTCATGCCTCCTTTAATCTTGCAAAATAATACTATTTGATCCTTTGTTTCAACAGAATCAGTAAAAGTAAAGGGATGTGATTGCCAAAAATAAGTGGGCATCAAGAAGTGTACAAACACATGTCCTCCTGGTACAGTCTTCCAATGGTTTGGCTTGGGTACAACCACTTTAACTGTTTCGTTAAATAATAACTCAACTTCTGCAATGGGGAATCCAAAAACACATAGTCTGCCAATTCTGATAATTCTATCAAATAACCAGACACACGTACAAGCGTAATAAAACCAAACATAACCCAATTTATCAGTGTGAATCCAAGCTCCTCCAACAAATAAGGCTGCCAATAGTATATGAAGAAGCAAGAATAACTCATAGAAGTTTCTTCTCAAGAACAACATTCCTTGGAGCATTATCAACCCACCAGCAACTGTGGCAAGAGTGCCCCAAATAAGATAAGTCTCTCTCATTCTTTTGGCATATTTCAGCCGCATGGCAATAGTATATCCTCCTGCATGGACTACAATAAGCAAGAACGCTATTCTGCCTATCCACCTATGATACATCATAAATGTAGAAAAATTCCACTTGGTAACCCATTGCAAGAAGTTGTTACGACCAGCAAAAAGAATTACAAGTGGCATATAGTAGGAAGCTATTATTCCTGATCTTACAGCTACCTGTCTTGCAATGGCTTGTGTGCGGCTGCTAAAAATTGGATCTTGGTCCACATAGCGAATGTTGATGAAGTCACAACAAATAACCAATATTAAGAAAACACCAACAATCAAAGACTCCAACCTGGATGGCACCAAACAATCAAAAATTTTATACATTGGCTTGTAATTGGTCTTTCTTCTACCAATTCCAGGCATGATAATGTATTTTTTCACAAGATTAGTTACAGGGTTCACCAATTTATCGTGAACTCTTGGTATTAATACCTTGGACCAGTTGACTATCGTAGCTAATAGTAATACCAAAGCCCAGTAACCGAGAAGACCCATTCCATAGTAAGAAGAATCGTCATAGTTTCCAAGAAATTGTTTATATCCGGCTGAATATAAACCTGCTAATGTAGCGTTGACTTTAACAGGTACTGTTATAGGAACAGATGCGTTGAAACCAGCGATGTCTTTGATATCAACTGCTTTATTTTTATACATCATATAGGCATTTTTCAAATCATCAGTTGTGATTGTTACGTTATACTTTTCTTGACATTGGTCTACAATTTTGTGAAGGTACTTGTCGGTGTCTCTGTTCCCAATATGCATGCATCCCATGAAAGTAGCCATCAGGTATTCGTTACCACAAGAACAAGCTCCATATTTATAAGGTGAGTCTTTGCCACAGAATGTGGCCATCTTACGTAACTGAAGGTTGCACGCATAAACGGCTGTCCTTTCTTCTCCATAGAAAGAGAATGGAGCACCTTTCTTAGCCACACAAATTTGCACACAATAAAGTATAAATAATAGCCTTTGCATCACTGTCATATTAAAGCCTGAACCCAGTAGGAACTTTCAGCTATTTATATTTTAAGCAACTGGAGCTATCTGAAGGTGTGGAGCATATCACAACCAATTGGAATATGCAGTCGAGTAATTTAAAACTAGTAAAAGTACGAATTTAAGCCAACCTGCCTACAAGGCATTCAGTTTTGGCACAGAATCAAAAAATGAAGTGCCATGCTTATAAACGAAAATCTGGAGAACGATGGCCAAGAGTCTTCTAAATATGTCAAATATTCTAGACACCTCAAAAAATTCCGATGAGGAAGCTTGGTACGTCCACAATTTCTTGCAGAGATCAATTGTCTCCTTCCATGAGTGATTCAAATGTATTGTCATGATTCACTAACATTGTGCCACGCTTTTGTTTCTTTAGGGTAAAAGGCAACTATATAAGACCCAATCAGGTAACTTTCGCAATTGGCTGCAAAAACTCGGGTTTCATAAATGAACAACCAATTACCAGAGTTTGTTTGAGAATCATATGAAAGTTAATTTACATTCTAATAAAATAAAGTATATTTCTAAGCCGTGTAACTTTCAGGAGTCCCGTTTTGGTTTTCTCCCAAAGGAGTAAGAGAATTGACACTTTCGATGCTATTTCTGGTGACCGACTTTCTTTGTAACTTTATCAAGGTCAACCTTTTTCTAATTCTCTTTTGCTGCATTCTTATTGGCAAAATAGGTAAATATCCGTGAGTTTCTTCAAACAACAAGCTGCCAAACATAATAATTATTATCAACCAATATAAAATATAACTGATCACACTTCCGTATGTAGCACTATTGGTCCATCCAAAAACGGCAGTTACTACCATCCAGAACGTTCCGTCCTCTTGTAATTCACCATTGCAACAATTTACATGCCAGACACTATTTGAAATATCATACGATCCTGGTCCATGTCCTGTTTCACTTACATCAAATCCGTCACAAAGATCAATGAATCTCTGAAGCTCAAAATTCCACACCCCTTTGGAAAATAACCCTGCAGCAACCAAGTAGAGAAAACATGTAGAAATGATCAAAAACCATTGTAACGATAAAGAATTCCCTGTCTTGTACAAGATAACACCAACTGCTGTTCCAATTATTAAAGCAAGCACCACTGAAATCACTATAGATTTCACAGAAGTGTCCTCGTTAATTCCAATACCTCCTACGAATACAATAGCTTCCATTCCTTCTCTCAATGTAGTCACAAATGGAAGTATAAACATTGCATACGTCTCAGACCAGATAGTAAACCTCTCCTTCCATGTGGTATGTTTTTTTGTTCTGGAATTAATGGCCTTGTTGATGTAGTTAGACTTTTCGATTATAGCTGTTAGTTTCAACTTCCATTTCTTCTGCATCTTGCTAACTCTTAATATGGTCACACCCATGACAGAAATTATGATACTGGCTATAATGGAAAAAATTCCCTCCCAGTAATGTTCAGTCAATGACCACAAATCATTTCCGATAATATAAAAAATAGACAAAATAACAATTCCCAAGATCAAACAGCAAACAATACCCAACACACCACCAACCCAAACCTGGTATCTCAAAAAGATGTATGTCTTATCCATTTCTTCTTCAGTTATTTTCGAAATAGTCTTATTGGGATTTGAAGATACTTCTGTAATTACTTCAGCTTCTACTCCATTGTCATTGTCATCACTTAACTCATTATAGTCAGTCTTCTTGCCTTTGAATGTTTGATGCAAGAAGGACAATAAAACCGAAATGATTATGGCCAGTTCCAAGGCCTCTCTCAAAACAATAAGGAACACCTGAACAGAAAAGTAATCTTGGAAACCCATGGTTTTTGGTTACCTAATTGTTGTATACTGAATTAGATGGGTACTGTATTGCCCTTTTATAAATTTAATTTCTTTAAGCCTCTATGGTCCTCTTCGTCAGTTTAGGCACAATTAGCAGATTTAATGAAAATGTTGCCGTATGAGTAATGGATTTTTTTATCGAAAAGATCAGTTACATTATGCGATCTCGAAAATCGTATTTCAACCCCGATTCGGATAAGCTTATTAGCAGCCATTATTCGTCTTACTAATCTATATAATTCCAACTGTATTGCATCTAATGTAACTTTTTCTCGTGGTCCTTCAAAAGCAATTTGTTGAAAGCCTTATCATTTGAGATGTCTTCTTCAAAATCTGTTAAATCACTCTCATATCTAGACAGACTATTATGGTCTTCCAGACTTACCCTAGCGATTGGCTCCGAAGATTTGACTTGTTTAGAGAGTACTTCACTTGAGGAGTTTGCGTTGTGAGACAAAAGGTTCCTTTTGTTTGATGGTAACTCTCCTGTTGTTGGCGCTGGTCTTTTCCTCTTAGGCATGAATATACCTTTCATCGCTTTAGCTGACACCTCGTTGATTACTTCTTCTCTTTTAGTAGGGAACTTTTCAGTAGTCTTTTCAAAGCTCTCTTTCTCTGTGAATTTGTTTTGGAGTTGAGGAGAAGTTTGGTTGCCAGGACCTGTTATATTTGTAGAGCTCTGTGCCCTCTGTACTGTTGATTCTATCAATTGTGGCAGATTTGAAAGGATGTTGTTCAGTGAAGACTTGGCACGCGATGCCAATTCGATATCAGGTTTTGCACTATCATAATTGGTTAGATTATGGTTACTTCTTACAGAACCATTAATGGAAAGTGGTTTTGATACCATCTTTTTGAACCTTTCTTTGTCTATCTCGTGACATTCCTCATATTTAGGAAGCTGGTGTGGTTCCAAAGGTAAAGGATCGGACTTGAAGAAGGTATGGTTTAAAGCATCTAAAGCATTATATCTCTTATATGGATCCAATGTCAACATTTTAGATAATAGATCAACACCTAGCGAATCATTTATTATAGGATAGAACCTTTCTTCTAACGTTCTTTTGCAACTCAAGCCAATATTTAAGTTACTCTTGTTCGGTAAGGTACTGGAATCTGGCCACCTGTCACTGGTTGGTGGTCCTACCAACTGGAATACCAACTGACATTGTTGTGCATCCGTCTTTCCACTTAATATAGGCTTTCGAATGAATAATTCACCAAAAACACATCCCACACCCCAAATATCCACTGCAGTAGTATACTTTCTCTCACCAAGTAAAATTTCTGGAGGCCTGTACCACCTTGTGACCACTAAAGCAGTATAGGGTCTTTCTCCACCTCCTGGACCCCTTCCTAATACTGGTGGTGACCCGTGGTAAAGTCTTACCAATCCAAAATCTGCTATTTTTAGCACTCCATTACAATCGATCAAAATGTTGGCTGCCTTTATATCACGATGTAAGTAGTGTTGTTCATGGATATACTGTATTCCACTTAATAGCTGCTTCATGAAACATTTGATTTCTGGCAAAGTTAAGGAAATGTTTGGGTTTTCTAAAAGACCCACCAAGTCTGAGGACATATAAGAGCTTACGGTGTAAAAACAGCCTTTTTGGTGAACCATATCTTGAGAATTTGTGGTTTTTGCATCTTCGTAAATCATATCTAATAATTTCAACACATTGACATGATTTAGTTTCTTCACTACGGTAATTTCTCGCATGGCAGTGATAGGAAATCCTTCTTTTGCTGAGTGATTGAGCAATTGTTTAAGAGCTACAACTTCGCCAGTTTTCTTGCAACGGGCCTTCTGCACTACCCCAAAAGTACCTTTACCAAGCTTGCTTATTATTTCGAAGTTCTTTAACTTGTTCATATCCCGAAACCTATCCAAAGGTTGGGTGTCAACCTCAGTTCTTACAACCATGCTATTTTCAGCTCGCAGTTTTTTTACAACCTTTGGGTATCTCGCACTATTATGTTTCTACATCTAAATAATTCATCCATACATTACACATTAAATAAATACTTATTATCGTCAACAAGTTTATGCTGAATATTGAGTAGATTGATATTTACTCCTTTTCTTTCTTTCTTTAGATAATCTTGATGCCTTTCTAGCATTGAAACCATCTGCCAACAACTGGTTGGTTTCTTCCAACTCCAAACCAGCAACTTCTGGGTATAAAAAGTAAATAAACAAGAAGGACACAGCACACAAACCAGCAAAGAATGAGAAAGTACCGGTAGGAGTGATATTCTCTAACATGGTCAAGAAAGTAGATGAAATAACCAAAGATCCTGACCAATTAGTAGCAGCAGCGTACATACCTCCAATAGATCTAACGTTCACGTCAGAGAATAGTTCCACTCCCGTCCAAGCCGAAGTACCAATACCAATGGCGTAACTAGCAACGAACCACACCATACTGATGATAATGACAATACCCCAACCAGTAATTCCCCCAGCCTTAACTTCAACCTCGTTCGAGTTTGAGAATTTAATACCCAAGAAGTGGAAACCAATGGCACAAAGCACCAAAGCACCACACATACAAGGCAAAGCAAAAACCAACACTCTTCTTCTACCCACCTTATCGATTATACACAATGCAATGAAAGTGAAAACAAAGTTGGTGGCAGCAATAATGATGGAAACTGCAGTCGGATTGTTAAAGCCACAAGTTTCAAAAATAGTAGCACTAAAATACATCAAAGAATTGAAACCAGTAAATTGTTGAATACCTTGTAAACCACAAGCCAAAATCAAGGCTCTGAAGTTTGAAGGAATAGTGTGAATAATTTTGATAGAGTTCCAGGCCCTTGATAAATGACTGTTTCCAACAACATTAGAATTGGAAGCTACCATCTCTTCTATCATAGCATCAACGACTGGGTCACTTATGTTCTTATAAACTCTTTTCAAGGCTTTTCTGGCACTGTTAAGGTCGTTGTTAATGATGTAATATCTTGGAGTATCTGGCAAAAACCAAAACAAACCAAATTGCACCACTGGAGGAACCATACATAAACCAACAGAAACTCTCCATCCGTGTTCTACTGTCGTTAAACCCCAGTTGATGAAATAAGCCACCAACTGACCACCAGTAATAAACATACCATTGGTGACGATTAATCTACCTCTATAACGTGACGGTGCTAATTCTGATAACATTAAAGGAGCAATAAGAGAAGCGATACCCACTCCCCAACCTAAAACGAATCTTCCCACCACCATAGTCCATACAGTTTTGGAAGCTAATTGGATAATGGTACCAACGACAAAAATCACGTTGGATCCCAACAAAACCATTCTTCTACCTAACAAGTTAGCTAGTATACCACCCAAAATAGCACCTAATAATGCACCCAAACTAGTTGCACTGGTAATAAATTCTTTATCTCCATTGGTTAAAACCCTATTGGATAAATCTTTACCAACGGTAATCAAAGCTCCAGATATATACCCAGTGTCATACCCAAACATGAACCCAGAGATTGAAGATGCAAATGTCAACATTATCACTAACTTTGAAGGCTTTGTATCACTTGATTGCAACGAGTGATTATCATTATTTCCTTTGATCAAACTATTAGAAGAGGTTCTGGATTGCAAGTCAAGGTTGGAGGTCGATGACTCGCTATTATTCATAACCTCCAGGTTGTTACTCTTTTTCATCACAGACATGACAGAATAGAATCAGTGGTTGAGAAAATTTAAATTTCAAGTGAGGATTTGGAGATGCTTTTATATCTCGCTGAATTTCGCTGAATTTTCGCTGAATTTACGCCGAGTGTGTGTTTATGTGCAGGATTGTTGGACAACCAATTTGACAGTTATACAACAGAAAACATAGATACCAGGTAGCAATTAGGTACGGCAACATAGATTTGTATTTGTAGGTATCAATGCAGGTTTGAGTGAAGGAAGATTTTCTGTATCTTATAAATATGTGCTAAAGCAATAATCGTTATGGTCAGTAGCAAACAGTCGCTATAATCAAATAAGAGCCTGTTACTACTTTGATCAAAACCAGACGCCCATTCCAAGACTGTCTATATTACGAAAACTTAAGTCCCAGTATTGAACTTATAAGAATCAAATAATGACGTGTATATAAATTGATAACAAATTTTTCTATATAAATTAATTTTTCAATTCATTATTATATTTTATTAATCTTCGATTACATCGTTTACTTCTTTGGAGGGTTGAATTTGATCTTTCTGTTCTTGATAGCAGACCATTTGAATTTCTTAACCCAGACACTTAACAAGTATAATGATGAAACGACTATTAAAGCCTTCAAACCCATTCTCTTTCTGTCGTCATGTTCTGGTTCAGCAGCCCAGTTTAAGAAAGTAGTAACATCCTTAGCCATTTGGGAAGTGGTAGCTGGAGTGCCATCTTCATATTCAACTAAGTCATCGAACAAAACTCTACCCATAGCAATAGCACCACCTGGGAAGTAAGGGTTGTAGTTAGAACCTGGTGGCAAGACAACACCAGCTGGTGGGTCAACTGGGTAACCGGTCAACAAAGAGAAGATGTAGTCAGCACCACCGTGTCTGGCTTTGACAATCAATGACAAATCTGGTGGTAAAGCACCTTGGTTGGCAGCTCTAGCAGCTTGCTCGTTTTCATATGGACTTTGGAGGTAGTCAGCCAACTTACCTGGTCTCTTTCTTGGCTTACCTTCATCATCTGGTTCATCATCGTATTCCAATTCTTCAGCAAAAGCCTTGGCTTCACTGGAGTTGTGGGAAACACCAACCAAGTTTCTCCATGCAATTCTGTCTAAAGAGTGACAAGCAGCACAAACTTCTCTGTAGACTTGAAAACCTCTTCTGATGGATGCATGGTCAAAGGTATCAAACATACCATTGTGTGGCCAGTCGTAAGCTGGTGGGTGTAAACCATGTTCGGCTGCAGTCATGGCATCTGCAGTCATGGAATCTTTGTATAATAAATAAGATGCAGTCAAACCAGTCAAAGCAACTGATCCAACAACGGCCTTATTCAAAACAGGATTGGATACTCTTAATACTCTAAACATTGTAATTCGTAAACAATCTTCTCAAAAGGTCTCCTTAAAAATGTTCAACAACCCAAGTCAAAAAATAGCTGAATATATGAAGTATAATGCAAAATCAGCAGATGAGGAATGTGAATCAATTACTAAAAAAGATATTCTATTTAAACTGCTTTAAAAGAAGGTTCAGTATCAATTGATATTTTTTTTCAATGAAAAATTATTCGATTCTAATGAACAAAAGGTGCTCGCTCATTGGATAATTCAAAGCGACTTTTTTGGAATCATTCAATGGTGAGCGCACGAAATTAGTGAGACTTGGGAGCACGCTTGGGTCGAGCTGGGTGAGATAGAGGTGCCACAGGGGCGCGGAGGAAAAAAATCCTTGTCATTGGATGGGGTGAAATCTCGAAAAAAGAAGAGCCCGACGCGGGACTCGAACCCGCAACCTTGTGATTAAAAGTCACACGCTCTAGCCGATTGAGCTAGCCAGGCATTTTCGAGGTTATTTCTCATCTAGAACAATATCAAGATATATTAAAAGCTTTCTTGTTTTCATTCAGAATTGTTTTAGATTTTATCAAATTGAAAGAGTCAATACCAAAAGGATACAAGAAGGAACTGGAATTAAAATATTATTAGCACTATTAATAAATGAACTTGAGTCCATTAGGTCATATTTATTACCACTTCTCTTCTGGGTTCTGTTTAAATGACAAGTAGTCACTCATGTTGAAAACACTGATTTCAGTTTCGTTCTCAATGCCAAGTTCCCATAATGCCTTGTTTACTTCTTTTTCAGGTGAATAAATGATGTCTTCGTCATCATTTTCAAAATTTATTACTAAATTCATCGATTTAGTTCCATGAGCTTTAGTGTAGACTTTTAAAGTATTGTATTCAACATTTCTGTAGGGTCTCAAACCTCCTGTGTTGTTGATCACCTTAATAACTTCTTCAAACAACTTCTTTGGGGTATGATCCTTTAAGTTAATTGAACGTATGATGTAGTTCTTTACATTTCTGTATGGGAAAGATTTGATAATTCTGATGGTTAGCACTGAGTCTGTGGCTGGTCTGACGTTTGATGTCAAAGGCTCTTCGATATCCATTTCTGACATATTTTTAATCTTTATTTGCTTCTAGCGTTTTTGTGTTACCTTGATAATGTTCTTTGAGAATTATCTATGATATTAATAAAGAGATTAAAAAATGAGATGAGAAATTTTCTTATCATACATTCATACCTTTGCAGCTCAACTACATGGTGTACACATTTCCCTTCGGGATCAACCCAGGGATTCAAACAATAAAATACAAGGAATTAAATTTTCAAGCCGTCTTCGAATCTATCAAAAAACAGTTGTAGATCAAACACACGGTCTCTATTGCCAGAAAGTTGGTATCCTACCCTTTTTCTGTTTGTTTCAAATAATAGCTTGGAACTGTCTACACTATCTTCTTCGTCTTCATCTATCAGTAAACTAAAATCGCTATCACTTGGGCTTATGGTAACGAACTTCACCGGAACTGAACTAATGAAGGTTTTGATATGACTGTAAGACAATTCTTGAGAGGTCATATCTTCTAAGATAACCTTAAGTTCGCTTTTACTTAAAATCAATTTCTTATCCAACTTTAACAAGTGCAGTTTGAAGTTCTTGTAATTCAAAGCGCTGACTGGTGGGCTGAAGTTGTTTGAGAATCTTTTAATATTTCTAAGACTCTTAGGAGACTTAGGAATCTTGAAATTTCTTAAATGGTAGTCAACTTTGTGGACGAATTTGATAATCACTTCAAATTCATTTAATAAAGAGTTGAGGTCAGTTTCCAGTTTACCCTCTTTGTTTACCTTGTTCTTGGTCAACAACTTCTCAATCGATTCCAAGTACTCATTGATCTTCACGATTACACCGTTACTTAAAATTCGATTCAAAAATCCTTCGATTATCACTATGTTTGAAGAATGCTGCTTCAATGCATTATCTAATTTCATTGATAATGTGTCAAATTCCAACGTCTTGGATATTTTCAACTTGAGTGAATCATCTATCAATTTCAAATTTGAATTAATTTCTGTGTTGATGTATCCAAGCTGCTTCAAGTCACTGTATTGTAACTTCGATATGGTATCGTTAATTTCTTCAATTTGATCCAAGTCTTCACTCACGATTTTGATATCCTCTTTTAAGTATTTGATCAATTCAAAGAATTGATTGCCAGGAATAGTTGCTCCATCCATGATATGTGTATGGTAATTGTCCCTGAAAAGCTTGAAGTAACTGCCCCAATTCTTCAAGATTTCAAAAATGGTAGACTGCTCCACGTTTTTTAATATGGCAGCATACTTCGAGCTTATGGTGATCAATTTGTTCGAAAATCTTAAAGACTTGGTTTCATACTCAAATTTTGACTTGATAACGTCATTGATTTTGATAATGGTATCATCAAAGTATTCAAACTCTGTTTCTGTTTCTGTTTCTGTTGTCTGGTTATTGGGTGAGTTGTACACAATTGTAGTATCCTTCCTTTTATTATTGTCATTAGCTCTTAGGTAGTTGCTAGATAATTCAAAGTACTTGAACCATTCAATCACATAGAACAAAATACACTTTTCGTCTGGAACCAAGTTCTCAAAATCTTCAACTTCTGCTAACGAAGGTATTCCTAGCTTATCAGCAAAGTCCAAAATAATTTTTAAATTAGTTAGTTTTGAATTGCTAGAATTGTTTAAATATAAACCACTCAAGTAATCTAAAGGAACATAATGTTTTAAGATTGACTCTAAGATTAACTGTGGTGAGCTTATCTCAATTGACCAGTCTCTATTGAAGTTTGTAATTGGATTCAATCTCGAATGTTTGTTAACCCATTCAATCAAGATTCTTTTAATTTCAATAATGGAATTATTGTCATTTAATAATCCAATAGACTGAGAGGTTGAAAACATGAATAATGACCAAATCAAACCCAAAATAATCTTCAAGTTCCCATCAACAATACTATCAGCACTCATGCTAGTGGTATTGATTTTCAAAACTATTCTAATGAATTCTAAAAAGTCGTTGACGTTTTCCAACTTCTGTAACTTGAATTTAGGTTTGAGGTACAATGGTTTCAACAAATACAACCTCAAGTCAGTTCTCTCGATATCCATTTCTGTTACTATTTTATTAATCAATTGTATCAACACTACACCGTCTTTTAAGTCCTTAGAAAGATCAGTATAGCTGGAATTCAATTTTGAATTAATCCACTTGAGCATAGTCCTATGCTGCTGTTGAACCCATTCAGGTGGTTCCTTCCCGAGTTTACCTCCCATGGTTTAAATTAGTGTCCTAAACCGAGTCTTGACACCTGTTAGTTTGATGACCTGTCTCAGAACTAAGAAATGTATTGGTTTCTGCTATATCCTAGTGAAATTTTCTTCTTTGCTGTGAATAACAGGGTTTCACTTGGCTTATAATATCTATAACTCGTTTATGAAACACGAATAAATGTGCCATAAATTCGCGTATTTATTTACACTATGGAGATTTTAGGAATGCACTAAAGGCTAAAAAAACACTTCGGCTATTAAAATGAGCTTACTATTATCCGGTTTGCTTTCCTTGTAAAACAAATTCGGGGTGAATTTAATAGGAAGGAGTATAGATGTTGTCACCAGCAGGAGTATAGATGTTGTTACCAGCAGATATGGTCCGTTGAATCTTCTTAAAAGGTAATAAATCTTAAGTCATCGGATCTCATCGAGAAGAGGTGTGGGGCCATTGCATCAAACCAGGAAATGTATTAGACCCTCTGTCAATTGTAAAAGGTCTCTTGGAACTACGACTTAATATCTAGAACATGTAAAGTGGCTAACCACCAACCTTATTAAAATTATACTATTAGAAAAATATAATACATGACCCATACTAAATCTTGAAAAAAGGATGGTTCAAGGCCTCTCTGGCAGTTGGTCTTAGTTGGTGATCAAAAGTCAACAACTTATCGATCAAGTCCACCACTTCATTGCTAACTAATGATTCATTATCCTTGTTAACGAACGAGGACCATGGCTTTCTTGGGTAATTTCCTAAGATATTGTCATACTCGTTACTTAACTTTATGGAATATTTGTTCACATAATTCATCAAATCTTTTGTGCCCAAGACTTTAGCTATCTGTACCAACTGATCGTTGTTGGAATCGCCTCTAAAAAACGGTTCCTTCTTGAAAATAATGGCTGCCAATATGCACCCAGTAGACCACAAATCTAATGAGTAGTCATATTGTTGTAAATTAATCAATAATTCAGGACCTTTGTGGTATCTTGACGCAACTCTTACGTTGTAGTCCATCCCCAGGTGGTAAAACTCAGCTAAACCCCAGTCAATCAACCTCAATTTCTTGTTTAATGGGTCAATCATGATGTTCTGAGGTTTGACATCTCTATGTATGATTCCCATAGAGTGCGAGTAATCTAATGCAATCAACAACTGCGTTATATAGTATTGGATGTCCTTGATTGTAAATTTGGGGTACAACACTCTAAAGTCCACATTATTGACCCTTTCAAAAATTAAGGCTGGGATCTTGCTTTGCTCGTCTCTAACGATGTCCAATAACCCAATGACGTTAGGTCCTCCTGTTAAATTCTTCAAAATCTTTACTTCCCTGTAAATCTTCTTCATTTTTACTGGTTTCAAAACCTTGATCACACAACCTTCGTTATTTAATACGTTCAACCCTTCAAACACCTCTGAATACTTACCCTTTCCTATTTTGATGATAATTTCATAATCCTTGATGTTTCCCCATTGAATTTTGTGGTTTTCATAGTCCCAGTACTCCGATGGCCTTCTTTCGTTAGCGTCAGCATATATTCTAGCAACTGAGTAAGTTTTACTCTTAGCGTTGACACTCATTTTCTATTGATTGTGTAATAATTTATCTCTTACACCTACCTATGCTACTAAGAATATGCAAAATCGATTACTTCGGTTGTAATCTTTGATATAATCAAGCCCTTATTAACACTGGCTGTATCCTTAATCACTAATCTCTTCAAAACAGCGAAAAGCTGATGTATGTTTTTTCACGCCTTCGCGTTTTTTTGTTCTATACACTTAACAAGAGATCTATGATAACGGTAAAGTTGGTGGATGGCACTGAAGTGCTAGACGATATACAGCTATGGCCAAAAAGTAGTATTCCTATTTCACATACTAGCCAGTTTGTGCGATTGAACTATGTGAAATATAACGAAATTCCACTTTTCTTAATCCAGTCCAAACCCATAGATATATATTCAAATCTGACCACAGCGACTGATTACATTCGAGATAACTTATTGAAATTCAAATACTTGGGGCTACTATTCAAGAATTGCAATAATGAAGATGTTTACATGATTGTATTTGTTCAGAACTTGAAAGTCAAAGGTTTGGTACTCGATTTTAGCATAGTTACCAAAATCCTAGACCAGGATATTCCTAGCTCAGATAACAACTTAATAATCGATTTTAAATCAAGTATTTCCAACACTAATGTGTTTGACAAGGTTCTTGAGAAAAAGAAGAGATCTAAATCAATCACCCCAACTATATATGATAAACCAGAGCAAACTAACACCATGGTAACAAGGGCAATATTATCTGGTTTAAGATTACGAGGGCTATCTAATTCCAGCAGTAAAGACAAAATAAAAATCAAAGAAGTCTACCAAATCACATACAAATCTACCCTCTTTGCACTCAGAAAATATGACAAGGTTCCACAAGTAAACGATATCCAAGACACAGTAGAAAAGCTTTTACAGGTATTCGTGGATATAGACGATAAATCCCCTTTTATAGATTAGTATTGCCAACAGATCAATGTACGACGATTTACTATATATTTACAAGTCTGATAATTTAACTACAGCTGAACTATCATTATACTTCTTGTCAGAAGCGGTTTCTAAAAGGAATTTCAAATTATTGGTTTCTTTGTTTTTCTTAGTAACTTTGACGCCTTCTGTTTTATATCTGTGGTCCAATAAGATTTCTGGATTGTTCAACAAGTATCCTCTCTTCTCCTTACTTGAGTAATATTCGATATCTCTTCTGTGGGTTGGTCTAGCCGCCAAAGGAATGTAACCTTTCTTTCTCAAAAATGTATTTGGGTTTATGTGAGCAGCCAAACTGAGTTTTGTGAAATATTTGGATTCAAAGGTGTTACCAACACTTTCGATTGATTTGATTGCACCTGCTGATGCTCTGGATGATTCAATATTCAATGGTACAGTGTATTCATCTTTTCCGTTACCCAATATCTTAACTCCGTCCCTAATAGAACCTGTAACCAATCCAAACTCTCTCATCTTCTGGATAGTTAAAGTTTCACCAGCTTTTAAAGGAATTCTGCCATTGTTCCAGAATTCTTGGATTCTTTCCAAGTTCAATTCCTTATAGATTCTTTTGTGAGGTCTTTTGAACCCTATAATTGGAAATCTTTTGTAAAAAGGTGTTTGACCACCTTCAAACCATCTTGGGACTTTACCTCTTGCCTTTTGACCCTTCTGACCTCTTCCTGAAGTTTTACCCAATCCAGTGGCTTGACCTCTACCTAATCTCTTGTAACTATCGACTGCACCTGGTAAAGGTCTCAAGTTGCCTAAATAAGTTGATGAATTACGTATGAAGTTGAGTGGTACTGTTCCAGCAACTTGGAACTTACTCATCAAACTCCCAAATACCATCTTTCTGAGCTAGATTTGAAAATTTTCGAGTACTGAGAAGTGAGAAAAATTTTCGGTTGTCGTTACTCTAGTAAGATCTAAGTGTGCTATTGAGCAGATAAGAGACAACAAATATATTGATGGGGCAGAATTATTAATAACTTGTCTTATAATACTTCAGCCTTGTATGATACACTTTTATAATGCAATGTTATCACGGAAGAGAAAGGATTCAAAGGTATTGCAACGCAATTTGATTTACTTACCACGATTCAGCTCTGAGTAGAATCGCTTCAATTTTCTATTGATTTCTCTTAACTCCCCTGCTGTGCTCCCTCTGGTTTGTTCTAATTCATTTTTTTTTGTTTTATTTTATTTATTTGGTCTGTTAAATGAAATTTTGTATATTTCACAAACTTTCAACTTATTACAAAATTAAAAATATAAAATTGCAAAAAAAAATTAAAATAATCTAGAAGCTACTATCTAAGGTTCAGATCCCTCCCCTAGCCCGAAATACGTTCAGGTAAGTGGCGAAATGGAGGCATATAAGACATAAACTTTCCGTTACCGTCGAATTAATTTATCAAAACTGCATTTTATACTTAACAGGATAATTTCAATTATTATCGTCAAATTCTGAGCGCAAATTAACATAATTAATCAAGTGGACCTTTCAGCAAGAAACAAGTAAATAACTGTAATAATTTTAGATCTACAGAAATAAATGACAGCAGAATGTCATCACGAGCGCCTCTATGGCTTAGTTGGTAAAGCGCGTCACTAGTAATGACGAGATCCTCGGTTCGACTCCGAGTGGAGGCATGTTTCATAATTTTTTTTTATTTTAAATTATTGCTTCTCTATCTTGGTGTTGACTGTCACAAGATACCAAACATTGGCAATTCCAGGGTGCTATAGTTTTAAATTTGAAACCAGTATTTGTAAGAATGTGGTCAAGATTTGATACCTAGGTAGCCTTATTGAAGGTAGTATTTGATTGCTATAGCTGAAAGTTAAGTAATATAATGCACCATTTATATATTGGAAAGAGATTCACCCTTATACAACTAAACAAAAGAGTACGTAATTGCCTTTTAATCTGTCTTGGTGAGAACCAAGTTGTAACTATGAAGTTCGTTAATAACAAAGTTTCGCAGACTTGAATTTTAGTTGGAATTTGTTACTATGAGTAAAGACGAAGAAGAGTTAAATCATATTTGGGAACTCTTCAAGGACCAACCCCATGAGATACGAGAGAAAAGACAACAAGTAACATCCATACTAAATGAAAACCCCCTATCTGCATTCCCAACATCACTCTCTATCATGACTGCATTTGATGAGTTGTTTGAGTGCTTTTCAATTGGTGGTCAAGTAAGACACTATTATAGATACGGCAACTTGAATCCATGCCAAGACCAAAGGGAGAAATTTTGGTTTTCCTTGAAGCATGGTGACTTATATGGTGAAACAAAAATTGACGAGACATCAGATCTTAGGAAGGTTCAAAATGCAAAAAAGATCCAAGAGTTCTTCAAGACCAGATTAATGAAAATGAAAGCCAAGGGAAGTTCTGAGGATATTTGGGATGCCAGGGAGACTCCTCTCGAAAGTCCATTTAAAGAGTAAACGAAACATATTTAGTACATAGTTCCTGTATTTTTTGTATAAATGCAATAATAATACAAATTGTGAGTTATTCCTGTTCAAATTAAATTACATCTTTGTTAAAATGTTCCACAATATCACTGATATGCCTGAAAGGATAGTTTTGATTCGACACGTTACATGATAACACAGCCTTTCTTTTCACTTTCTGCATCGTTGGCAGCACCCTTTGGTCTGGCATTAAGGGCACATCTAGCAGCTTCAGAGAAAGCTTCGTTGACACCTCTGTTTTTCTTTGCAGAACACTCTAAATATCTCAAAGCACCCACCTTTTTAGCAACAGCTAAGCCCTCTTCGTAGCTTATCAACCTCCTTGCTTGTTGATAAGGATTAGACTGAGATTGCGAGTAGGGGTTGTATGAATCATCTTCATGGTTGGTCTGCTGTTCAATATCTGTATCCTGATTATTTCTCAAATCACACTTCAAAGCTACCAAAACCAATTTTACACCTTCACAATTATCAGCAATTTCTCCTACCCATCTGGTCTGAACGTTTTCTAAAGAATCTGGAGAATCAATAGAAAAACATAACATAATACAGTGAGTATCACTATAAGACAAGGATCTTAGCCTATCAAATTCTTCTTGACCAGCAGTGTCCCACAAGGACAACTGAACAGATTGTCCATCAATGAAGATGTCATGGACATAATTCTCAAAAACAGTGGGTTCATACACCTGAGGAAAGTAACCTCTAGTAAAAACATTCAATACCGAGGTTTTACCACAGGCACCATCACCTAAAATGACAATCTTACGTTGAACTGGGATGTTAGTAAACTCAAAAACGAGATCAAACAATTTTTAAACCTTGATAAGATCAAAAAAAAAGTATATCAAGAAATAAATATGCGTTACAATCATTATCAATAGACTTGATACCTATATCTCCCTGACCACTACTCTACATACTTGTCTTAGGACCACTTCCACAAATTGCCATGTTTCAGTTTTCAATTTTTCTGAGGTATCGTTCTAGACGAGCGTAGAGTTCGTGGTAGGACCAATTTACTACTACAAATTTCTTGAACTACCGATATAGTACTAGACTTGAATGACGATATCTATTGCATAACCTATGCCCTTTTCCTATCTACTTTCGGCTTTTCCAACCATAAATAGCTTTGAACTTTTTTTTATCTTTTTGTTTACAAGCTAATTTATTCATCAATTAAGTCTTCCAAATACATACTAGGTATAGTCTTTCTAGTAGTAGGCTTGGTATTCACAGTTGAATTTGAAGCAGAGTTTTCGCCCAAACGCTGCAAGTGGTTTGGAATACTTGGAATGGTTTCATTGGCTCCTGGCCCTAAGGTAAAGTTACTATTATTGACTTCGTTGTTAACGTACAAGTTTGCAATAATAGAGTTTCTATTAACTGAATGCTGATGGGAGTCAGTACCAAAGGAACTTACAGATCCATTAAAAGTGGCAGATTTATTTCTCTTGTGAGACATGACTTCAGCAGTTGGAGAAATAAACATCTTAGTCAAGTCATTTTTAGTGGTAGGCACGCCCACTTCAGATTGATATAAAGTCGAAGTATCACCCAACTGAGAGTCTAAACCGGTAATGGACTTAGATGGATGATGTGATAATAATGGTAACTTGGAAATATTAGTGTTTGTGTTATTATTGAAGTTCAATGTGGAAACTGAAGGAACCAATCCATATGCAGTGTTGTTATTATGGTGATATTTTTCATAAATTTTCTTGTCTTCTCTTAATGCCTTTTTGGCTAATCTTGAAGCTGTTATAGACTTGATCAAATGGTAAAGAATGAATGCTAGTAAGATTGCTCCCACGCTTGAGCCAAAAGCTATGAAAACAGTTCCACTCGGAGTGTGATATCTTACAATGTATGGATTATTTGAGTTTGGAGGGACTGTGATGCTAGGAGTGGTAAAACTCTGTGATAATGAAGGTAAACTTAAGGTTGGCAAATCCCTCTTTTTGATTATGGTTGTGATTGTTGGTGCTAATGTTGTCATGGTAAAATATTGTACTTGACTTGTAAACTGGATCTATAATAACGAACGAGATCCGAGAAATACTCTATTAGCCCTTGTGTTTTACTGAAAGATGTTTAATACACAAGAATCCTGGTGAAAAGAAAATTTTTCTTTGTGTTGTTAATTAGATCTATTTTTGAACGAAAACAAATCGCACTGTTTACTTAGCCTCCATCAAAACTAGAATAGCACACTTGGACAGGAATAGAGAATAGGAGATAATATGGCTCGGAAATTGTATACTGGAGGTCACAGAACCGATTTATAAACATTTAAATTACCTATTTTCAGTTCAAGTTCAATAATACAAGTAAACCTATTATTATGCCGAATCAGGAATCATGGGTGTCGCAAAATGTCGTCATATAGACAAACGCAAGATAGAAGATATGGGAAGGAAAAAGTAAAGTATCAACATTTAAGTAAAAGGTATACATTTTAACAGAAGATATGAGTAGAATTTGAGATTTAAGACTGCTAATATAACCATGAATTTGAGATCGCTGGGGTTTAACAGCATGATGATCTGTGATCTGGTTCACGGTTTTGAGTCCTTAGGTGTGAATCAGTTTACTAATTTCATCGTTGATGTAGATAGTACTACAAGGTACTCTCTGGAAATAAAACGGACAAAATAAGGCTTTCAACTGTTTCATTCACAGTTCAATTATTCATTTATCTTTGGAAACTGTTTCTCTTGGATCAAATACAACATTGCCTTTAAACCCAAAGATGTGGACTATCACGAAGTCAACCGATGCGTTTTAAAGTGATTTCTCAACCAATCCCAAATTTCCACGCTTTCACAATCATCAACAAGACGAGGTCTATTGACAGGGTATGCTCTAACAAACGATACAAGATCTGCTCTTTTACAATAAATTTTAAATGTGTTATAGTGTGAGAGATTGTCCTCTGGTATCCAAGGTTTGGGGATGGGCTCATCTGAAAAATGAATCAACTTGACGTTGACTATTACATCATACGGTTTCCATCCTTCGTTGGATTCGTGATCAGTATATGGCAATAACTCGGGATCACTTAAAAATTTTGCATGCCACTGCTCTTTAAACTCACCAGTTAATACTCCATAGATTCTATGATCCAATATCCCGAAGTGTTCACTCCCACCTTTCCTCAAGCTATCGTCTATAAACTTGTTGAGGATCTCCATATCAAACTCATCTGAATGCCTTAGTCCTGATCTATTAAATATGTACCACCACCATGGATTGAATGTGTACTTCAATAGGTCTTGGTAAATCTGTTTGTCTGGTTTCAAGACAATAACATGAGAAGCAAAAAAGGACTTTCTGTTCTCAAATTTGTGGTCCGTAGATAGCAAGCTATTCTCTTCAGCTTCTAACTTGTTGCTCAAGTGTTGAGTTGATAACCAGTAGGCTTGAGGCATTGCAATATCGATGTTCCATGGTATACTAAACAACTCATTTAAGTTTTGAGGTGAGTTTCTCAATTGAGAATCCACATTGATTAGCATACTATCAGCATCAAAATAAACTACTCGGTCATAATCCAAGTTGAATATGTGCAATTTGGTGAAAGATTCATGCCAAATGTTAACTTCATTGTTAGACAAAGTTGTGACTGGAATCATAATAATTTTTGCAGACTTAGCCTTTTCTTGAAGGTTGTCAAATTTCTTAGTATACCTAAGTCTCTCACTATAAATAATCACCAAATCACCGATTGGGTTATGTAATGATATCAAGTTATCAATAGCAAGATTCAAATATACCAAATCCGTAGCATACTGAGCATACGCAAGCTTTTTATTCAGTTGTGGTTGATTTGAGATCATTTCTTTGTGTATAACTTTTAGTCTATTTTGAAAATCCCTATTGACGTAACCACTACTCCATGATTGATACCCAACGTAGTAAAACACCAATAAAATAGCAATTAAAAATTCCCAGTATTTAGGAAGAGATCGCATCAGGTAAGCATTTTCGCGATCACATATATCAGGTTCATAGAGGCATACAAGAACAGTACTAAAGTGACAATTAAAGAAGATTCTTGAGCAAGAGCAAAGCTTGCCCAAGTTGGTAAATAATGTAAAATGCTCTATTTCTTTGCTGTTCCAAGCCAGAATGATTTCCTATAATTTTTGCACTTGGTTGAATTCTTAATTGGCTGCAAAATCATGTCCTGTTATGGTGCAAACTTTGTTGCGGGAACATCCCAAAAAGACCGACTTTGGATGCGACTTCCCCACATATGTCATTTCACTTTAGAAGGAATACCTGAGAATCCTCCCAACCTCTCTGGGATACAGCGAAAATTGGGACATTATGGGTTATAGTTCAAATTGATAGTAAACTGAGCAAAAAAAAATGCGCTGGCCAGGAATCGAACCAGGGACACATGCATGGCAAGCATATATTTTACCACTAAACTACCGGCGCATTGAAATCTCCGCGACGGGGAATTGAACCCCGGTCTACCACGCGACAAGCGGTAATTCTAGCCACTAAACTATCACGGATGTTTCTTGATGGATTGTCATCTATCGAAATTATCATCTATCTTATATATCACTTAGCAGTAATATATATTTCTTATTATGGATATTGTATTCATCTATTGAAGAGCCTATTTAGACTGCATTGCAACTCTTGGGAGAAATTGAAAGGTCCTAGTATTCATACATCAATACCACATAGATATGCTCTCTAGTATTTGCAGTACTCTTGGAGTGTTAGCTATGAAGACATGAAACAAATCGCGAATTTACAAAAGGTAAACACTAACCTAAAAGAGATAATGATAGAGCTACCGCTACCTGACTTGTCAATGGCAGAGGAACAGCTCACAAACTTCATACGATATCAAAATAATGGAATCTTGACTCCCAGTATACGGGTGAATAGCCAAGGTCCATCCATTAAAGATGTACAAGATGCAGCCAACAAAGTTATTGATAACCTGATGAGAAGCACTGAATCCGTTCAAGTAGCAAGGAAAGCTTTTTTGTGTTTACACCGTTCCACTTCGAAGTTTAATGAGCTTATGAATTTAGTGAAGAAGCAGCAATCGTTTGTAATACTGTTATTTTCTAGAAAACTTTACACTGAAGCCTTGATCCATCTTAAGATGATTCAGCTGCTGCTTTCTTATCAGATTTCTAACCAGGAATTACAACTAGAGGACATTGATGCAATTAATAATAGCATTCTACTTCAAGGTATAGAATATAAATCTGATTGTAATCCTCAGGTCAGGAATTTAGTCATTGCATTCCAGTTTTTAACCATACAGTGTGTTCTTCAGCTATTCAGTCAAAATTTGAAGTATTTAAGTCAAGCGGGTCCGGAAGAATTGATAAATTTAAGTCTTCTTATCAATTTGCCCAATTTTTTCCTTCCCACAAGCAACTTCAGCAAATGGTTGGATTTCAAGTCAGTTTCACCCACAGATAAATCTCTTGGTAATGTGATAAAAATTCTTAACGGGTTTCTGAAGTTATGTGACCATCTAAGTAATAAGTTTCCTACAATAGAAAGTTGCAAATTGAAGTTCCAGTCAAAACTAGTGGAATATGAGAATTTGCGTGATAGAAAGTTTCCAAGTGCTGAAACATTGGAGAGAGTAATTGTTGCAAATGATTCGACAGCTATATTGCCTTTTTCAAGTATTCTGAATTCCCAGAAATCAGGTGAAATTTCAATTAAAGATATCAAGGATGCTTTGGATAGCATTCATAATGATATTGAATCTGTCAACAGCACCAAGTTAATAATACAACGTGGACCAAACTTTTTATGTCATAATCCAGAGTTTGTTGAACTTTTCATCAATAGTATCCAGAATTTGGACCTGAGGTTTATCAAGCTTCTTTTAACATTCTTTTTGCTTGAAATTAAAAAGAATTTTCCTGACTTTAAGGTTATATCCAAAGCACACTTTGCACTTTTTGACATGATAACTATACAGCTTAAAAACACCACCGACTTAAGTAGTGGGTTGGAGCTTATAAAAACACTGTTTTTCATTCTTTCAAAGTTCAAGCTATACAAAAGAATAAGAAATCTTTCAAACATTTTGCATAATTACGCTGCAAAAGCACTTTGCATTGAGTCCTTAAAACTATCAATTGATTATGAGATTTTCATCTTCGATTCAGTGAAACTGGAAAACCACAGATCTTGCCTCTTGTTGAAAATAGAAAAGGCATTCAATATTGTGGACAAATGTGACGACAAGCTGATGACTTATGAATTGATCATCAGATATTTCAAGACATTAAACTTTGAAAACATACGAGAATACAAAATAAGTAGTAATATTTTGAAGCCATTGATCAAAGTTTTAGATGAAAACACGATCGTGGAATCTTTATTTGGCATTTCAAGTTCGTTATCTGAGATCAATAAAGTTGCATTGTTCATTTCTTTGACAGAAGTTGAATGCAGCACATTTATCAATAAAATTATTGAGGTGTTGGATGTGAGGTGCACGGATTTACAGATGTATTGCATTTATCATTACTTCAAGATAAGTGGTTTGGATTCATATGTTGAATTGACCGAAATTTCAATCGATGGCCCAGAGAGTCATTTGCTTTTAAGTGGAATTACTCTATACAAGGTTATTAATCTTCAATGGAGTATCGAGAATATTAATCGCTCCATAAAGTTGTTTTTCTTATACTTGTCAACAAGTTCAGAGATTTCCTGGTATGAAAATGAAATTTTTATGTCCATAATAGACTACTTAGTTTATAATCACATGTTTGAAAGGGCAAAAGAGGTGGTATGTGGTTTTAAAGAAATAAGAGTCTTCGATTCAAGTTCGATGTGTTCCAAAGAATTCTATTTGTGCTTATTACAATATGCCTATGCTTGCTTGGTTGTCAACGAGTTGCAAGAAACACAGCTATTATTAGGAGAGACAACTAAAAGATTAGAAGAGCTTCATAAAAAAGCTCCTGAATCCTTGTCCTCCAGAGATGACTTGGAATGGAAGTTGCTACAACTTGAATATTTTGTTCAAGTTGGCTCACTAGAAATTGCAGAAGAGAAGTTTAATACAATTTTATCCTTCGTAAAGAACAAAAATGAATTTGAATTAAATGATAAGACAAGGTTATCCTTAGTTGGAAAACTTTCTAATTTATTATCAATTGCCAAGTTCAATTGCATTGCATCTGACTTAGACCGGAAACTCTATAGATTTCCTCAAGCATATCACCACTTGAAGACGGGGATTAAGTTAGCTCTTTCTATAGCTAAGAAAATCCCCAAGAATATGGCTAACCATGGTTATTATAGACTCAGTTGGGAAACGTATAATTTATTGATTAGATTATACTACAACACAATCGAAGTCATGAAGTTTTTGGGAACAACAAGAGATTTACGTTTTTTCTTGGGAGAGTTCACCCGTGTGCTTGATTCAAATAATAATCCGGTAGTAAATGGACTTTATTATCTTTACTTATATGACAACTTTTTGCTCCTTGGCGAATCAGAACATTCACAACGGTTTATCAGCAAAGGTCAAAAAATAATGGCCATGGGTATATCAACCACCCATGAAGTGAAATATGCAAATAGCTGCTTGCTACAATCACTATTCGACAACAAATGGGATGAGCAAAAAACTGAGCTGGTTTTAAAATCCGTCAATGAGCTGCACATTTTCCCAAGTTCTGCTTCAGATATTCAATACTTACTTTCACGTATTGGCAGCACCTCAGAGACCTCGGGTAATCTAGTGGAGATGAATCACTTATTATCAATGGAGAGTCTGTTAAATGTCATCATAAAGACATTGGAAGGTACTCCATCATACACGAATATTCAAAGCTCGGTTACAATCGACACAGTTTTGAAGGGATCAAATAGTAAACTAGAACTGCATCTGTTGTTACAACTACGTGGGGACCTAATCCAGTTTATTGAGGAGCATGAGAACAAGCTTAAAATCCACTTGCTCAATGATAGCATTCTCTTATTGAATACAATTGACTCGTATATATCCATGTTCGAAACAACATCGTCGATTGATACCTATTATTTACATGATATGTACCGATCCATGATTTTCCTTAACGAGAAGAACCTTGAAATAGTTTCAACTATATCACAAGGCATATTTCCTTTGCTTTCAAAAAACTATACAAATAAAGGTATAAGTAAAGATGACTTTTACTCAAGGCTCAGTGCTTTGCCACATTCGTGGACTATTATTACTATTGATATTGATGAATTGCATGACAATCTTTTTATCTCAAAGTTGAATAAAAGTACAGACTTTAAACCCATCATGATGAAGCTACCTCTAGGAAGGATGGGTCAATTTAATACTAATACTTCACCTTTAAGTTTCAAGCTGGTAACCGAAAAACTCGATAAGATAAGAAAGAGAAGCAATCATTCAATAAAACCTGAAGTTACTTCCAACATAAAAACGAAGGAAGATAGAAGAAATTGGTGGAAGATGAGGTTTTCACTAGACTTGGAAATGCAACAATTGTTACTGCAGATGGAGCTAGAGTGGTTTGGAGCTTTCAAAGGAATTTTTAGTAACCGATCTTTGGATATTCGAACAGCAACCAAGTTCAAGTTTCTTTTACGAGAAGTACTTCCTTCAACATCGAATTTGAACTTTGACGATGATTTCATAAGAATAGCTTCAAATATAATATTGGACATTAAGGACTCGCAAGATTATGATGAAATGAGAAATCAAACACTTTTGCTAGATGACTTGCTATATTATATTGTGGATGCATTGATGTACAAAGGGGAGGAGCATGCTTATGATGAAGTAAACGTGGATAAATTCAAAAGTGGAATTGTAGAAATATTCAAAGAAGTAAGGTTTCAAGACTCAGAGGATGAGCATATTATATTGATACCATCTTCCAATTGTTGTGACATACCCTGGGAGTCTTTCAGATGCCTTTCCAAACAATCTGTATCACGGATGCCCTCGATTACATCAATATTAGATTTATATTCCCAGAAGAAAGATTTGGGAGTTAAGAAAGAAAGCGGTGAAAATATCAGCTTAATGTATTTGATTAACCCTGGTGGCGATTTAAAAAGAACTCAGCAATTATTTGAACCAATTTTTTCAGATAAAGAATATTGGGAAGGTGAAATTGGAAAGAAACCACCTAATAATGAATTATTCTTGTCACAAATCTTACTGAAAGATATCTTTGTGTATATTGGTCATGGAGGTAGTGAGCAGTACCTAAAAACATCCACATTATTCAAACTAGCAAAAGGAAACATCAATTTACCTCCTACTTTATTACTTGGGTGCTCTTCTGGTGCCTTGGAAAAAAATGGGTTCTTTCAGAGTAGTGGCAATGTCTTAAATTGGCTTTTTTGTGGTTCTCCAATGATTGTAGCAAATCTTTGGGACGTTACTGATAAGGATATAGACAAATTTAGTGTATCAGTTTTTGAGCAGTGGGGCTTATTGAGTAAGCAAACAAAGACCCACAAGCACATAGGCAAGTGCGTATTGGAGAGCCGTAGTTCTTGCATTTTAAGGTATCTTAACGGTAGCGCCCCAGTGATCTACGGATTGCCATTATACTTATTATCATAGAGAACAAATTCTAAGCAATGTATTACGTTTTATTGAGTAACTAGTGTTTCTTTTGCAAAAAATATCATTGCAAGGTATTTCTCATCTCTCATAATCATTAACTTCTGGTTCAGATAATGGTAGTTTCATGGTGGTGCATCTGTCATTGCATCTGGGTCATTCTGCCCACCTAAATTCACAACTGGATTTTCAAGATTGTTAGTGATATTTGGTCCTTCAGCTATATTTATTCTTTCAACATCCCCTGGGTTTTGACGACGATTCTGAGATGCTTCATCGCCTTCAGCAGTATTATTTCCACTGCTCGAGGAACCAGTACTGGGGATGCACCAATTTCTGTGACAATGCCATGCTCTCATTTGACATTCTCTTGAACAATACTTTGTACGCTTGCATCGCCTACATTTTGAGAACTCTCTTGGGGAGCTTTCCCATTTTCCACATTCTAGATTACCACATTGTCTAACACCTCCACGGTAGTCATTTCTTCTACACGAATTCCTCATTATAACACCAGACCAGTAATACATATCAGTTCCTGTCAAACAAGTAAATTTTTCAACCATCGGGAACAAATTGACCTTCTTATATTCAATCAATGAATCGTCATAGTCAGGGTCAGACCTCTCAACCTCAATAAAATCAGACATCAACGATTGGGAATCGATATCAAAGTTTTCGTAAGTATCATAATCCCATTTCTGCTTCAAATATTGTTTTTGTTCCAATCTTTTTTTGATAATTGAAAGTTTGAGTTTCTTGCTTTCTCTTGATATGCAACCATTAATATTATCATTTATTTCATGCAATGCTAATTCTCGATCAAACTTATCTGTTATGTTTTCTGCTTCAGAAATAGATCCATATAATTCTGCCAATCGGTTAGGGAAGGGGTAATCCACAAAATTATCAAGGTCTGAACCCGAGTCTGAAACCGATCCAGATTCGGGGTCTGATTCGCCTCCTTCTGCATCATTTGTGTCATCAACATCAGTATCGTTCACTCTCACTCCTTCGCCATTCACTGTGGTACCATCAGCTTCCAATTCCAATTTATCTTGATCAAGAACAAAGTTATCTTCTTGTAGGGAACTTATACCACTCAACATTTGTGGAGAGTTGGAAGCTGACGCACTAAATCCCAATTTTGGAGCTTCATCATGTTCGAGATCTGTATCCTTATTGGATTTGTTTACTTCAGCTGCTTGTAGCATCATTTTCGCTTTTCGGGATTTTGGTTTAATAGTTGGTCTTTGCTTTGATGCTAAATTCTTCTTCAATTTTGTCTTCAATTGCTTTTCCACATAAAGTTTTAATTGCTTATCTCTAACACTCATATCTATAACCAAATGTGAATTTTGTAAAATATCTTTTAAATAAGGATACTTGGAAATATATGCCAATAGTTGTAAAGACCAAACTATATCGTCATCTCTTGGTATAACTACACCAGTATCAGAAAAGTTTCTAGGAGCTACTTTCGAACTGGCAAGACTAGAAAAATGAGTTAACTTGTCATCCTGCAAGTATAAATCAGATAAGAATTGTAAGTTATTATCCATGTCATAATCGTTAGCTTTTGAGAACCTTGTGTCTAAAAGGTCACCATCTTTCTCTTCCCTCAATTTCTTCATTATAAGCAAGATTATATATCTCTTCCTGGTTGTAGTCGACATTGAATCGGATACTGGGACAAAGCTGGAAAGGTTTCTACTATCCTCTTCTAGCCTTACAAGCTTCATTAGCTGTTCAATGGTGAGATTATCGTAATCTTCAAGATTCATTGAACTCCCGTTAATCATATTAAAGTATTGCGGCAAAGAAGACCCAGACTGATTTGAAATAGAGATTGCAGCTGATGTAGCTATGGCCGGGAAATTATTTTGAAAAGTTTCAAATTGAGTCAAAAAGTTCAAGTTTCGCAAGTCAGCTTCGGCATCCGTATTACCAGGGGTTCTATAGTCATTGATGTTACTATTATCTGCATCAGTTACAGCTTCTGAACCAGCAATAGTCGTGATCGCTGAATTTGGAGCCGATTCGTCGATGCTCTCCTCTGCATTAAATGTAGTTGCCTGATTTTGGTTCAAAACTAGGTTTAACTCTTGAAGTGGTTGTCGAGTTTGCGGGTATTGCTGCCTAAGAAAAGTTTGCTGTTGATAATGTTGGCCTGGTGCTATTCCTTGTTGCTGCAGAGGACTAAATATATTACTTTGATCTGGGAATCTTCCATTAGCTTGCGATAAGGCCCTTTCATGCAACGAAATATAATTATCCAAAATGGTAGCAATAATAGGCAAAACACCTGCCTTAACCACTCTCTGTCTTATAGCTTCCGTTCCTCTGGTTCCTATCAATACAATACACTGGAATGACAACGTCCATTTCCATGCAGTCAAAATCTTTTTCTCAGTATTAAATATGGTATCATTAACGTTGAAAGTCAGGTTATGGCATTCATGAAGGATCTCTATTAGTCTTTCAATACCTCCGTCTACGGATAATGTTTCTCTAACCTTTGCCAGGGAAGAAACTAGGTATGTCAAATGATTTAGGGAATTCACCAACGGCTTGTCACTTGTAACATCTAGTGCTCTTCTATCATAAAGACTGGTTGTGATGGTTATGGCAGCACGGTTACTACCTACTACTTTATAGTTGGAATCACGCATGTATACTTCTTACGCCCTCTTTTTGTGCAGATATTATTAAGCCACTCAAAAGAACTCAAGTCTGATATTCAACCCAGTGGACTTTCAGTATACGTGCAGTATAAATTTTTAAGTAAGGAT
Source organism: Yamadazyma tallmaniae (assembly GCA_030569655.1). NCBI lineage: Eukaryota > Fungi > Ascomycota > Pichiomycetes > Serinales > Debaryomycetaceae > Yamadazyma > Yamadazyma tallmaniae. Next base: position 15,907 of record JAJMLL010000017.1, on the reverse strand, counting down.
TCACTTTATGAATACGCAATATGCTTTGATGGTGACTATGGGTAGGCCAAAAAGATGCCGTACGCCTTTTTAACTTAATCACCTTTGTAAGGATGGCTGTTAGTAATACAATTTTTGTTTGTGCGCGACTTTGCCTTGCGACATTGTCACGAATGTCGGTTTGAAGACTTCAAAACTCATGCAATAAATATTAGATGGTGCAATTCATGATCAAGACTACTGCAATCTATGTCTATTCTATCTAAAATTAGTACTTATTTGAAGACATCGCATGGAATGTTACTATCTTGCAATATCAACAAAGAATGAGGAGTTTCGATTCTCTAAAGCACTGACTCAACTGCTGCCACCATCTTCACACATTGTTCCATAAACATTAAGGTTAAGATGGAGTGAGGACCGATTCTGAACAATTGTGCCCAAAACCCTTTATAAAATGCTGTCGGACCTTCACTCTTAAAAGTCTTTACAAAACAGTCTAATGGACCTTTGTACAAGTCACCTTTCTGGTTGTACATTCTTGTAAGAATAACATCCCATGGATTCATTACTACGGCAACAGCCAAACCTGAAGCAGATGATGCCATGAAATGGGTCGAAATAGAATTAGCCCCCGAGATGTTATTAGACACAAGATAATTTTTGGCATAATAATAACTTGTTAATTGACAAGCTGAACCAACTCCGGTTCTCAAGATTGCAGCATCTACACCCCTAAATAAGCCCTTGATGCCTTCTGCTTCATAAATTTTCTTCAACCCATCAAAAGGACCTGAATAATATGTCTGTTGACCGGTTGCAATACCTGGTGTTTTAGCAGTAGCATTATAGGACTGCATTCTAGTTTTAACTAGAAATAAAGGATTTGCAATCACAGCACCGCATAGACCAGAAAAGAAACCGGCTGCTACGTTGATGGGCATACTCTGTGGAATTTCACCTTTTGCAAACGCATCAGGGTTGAATATTTCAGTTAAAAAGTATCTACCTGGTTCGTAGAAACCAAATCTGCAACCATTTAATCCAAACTGGTAAAGATAACCTGCAACCAAACCTTGCTGCAAACCTCTAAGGCCTTCATGTTTATATATGACCCCAAATGCTTGGAACGGGTTTTTGTAAACCTTTTGTATGTGCTTATCAGCTTTTGTCAATTCCCCTTCAAGTTGCATTCTAGTCTTGATCAACTCAATAGGATTAGTGAAAGTGACTGCTCCACAGGCAGCGAGAGCACCTGCTATGAACCCACCTGTAGTAGATATCTTAGGTGCCACCTTGGTATCTGACATTCTTGACACTGTTGATGTATTGCGAATTCTGCAATGGAGATGAAAGAAGAGAAGTTTTTGGCTTTTGTCAGACTTTAGCGGATACAGTTGAGATAGTGGATTCAATATCGTAATTAAGAGTAATTAAAAGAAGATAGAGGAAAGAAAACCTTTGAAATTGTAGCCATCTTGGGTCTGGAACCATATATTCATGATTCTAGCACTTTGACTCATAGTCTGAAAAGTAAGTGCGATTTGAGAAGTGTGATTTCAATCAAGCGTGTGCCGTTCAGTCTAGTTTGAAGCAATGTCAGGTTCAGTTGAACTACCACAAAGCACATTAAGCATGTCAGAGCAGTTGTGCGAGTTGCACCAGCTCAAAATAAAGTCGATTGTTGTTTTGACAACCGATTTGAAATTAGTTGGTACACAAAACTTGTCGAAAACTTCAGCTGACAGTTTAGTAGAGAAGTTGGTCCCAATACTACAGTCGAAAGTTAGTTTCACAAACTTATCCATAGATAACGAAAACATATTCATCGTCTCCAAGAATGACTTGTTATTTATCTTCATTGTACATTAGAAAGTCGTACAGAAATATTATTTAAAGACCAAACCAGCTAAATAAGCCAGCTTGGTTCTTTGTACATGTATATATATATACTATATTCATTTCAAGATTACTGTTGGTATTTTTTCAATTTCGTTGAAAATTTCTTAAATTGTTCCTTCATAAAACGATGACAGGAAAGGTTCTAAAGCTTATTGTTCATAAATGATACACTCTTGAACACTCATCAATATCCGCTTTGACTTACAAAGATGGGAACTTCTTGTCGTCAGCAAGGTTGACCTTAGCAGATGCATCTTCAGCACTTCTTGGAGCAGAATCCTTAGCAGCACCTCTGGCGGCACCTCTGGAACCTCTAGCACCTCTACCTCTGGCAGCACCTCTACCTCTGGTAGTTGGAGCACCTCTGGTGGCTGGAGTTTCGTCAGCAAAAGTAGCCTGGACTTCCAAGAACTTCTTTTCCTTTGGAGCCTTGGATTTGACCTTCTTTTCAACAGAAGAGCTGATGTATTCTTCCTTTTCCTTGATGATCTTTTCTTCGGAGGTCCACTTTTCTTCGTTACCTTCGTTAGCAGATCTGATGGCCTTTTGACCGTCTAAAGTAGATTGCTTCAATTTCAATTCTTCAAAGTAGTCTTGCAAAGATCTTTGTGGAACAGCTGGAGTAGCGTCAACTTCTTCTTCCAATTCAGCTTCAGCATCTTCTTTAGCTTCGACTTCATCTTCCAAGTTGGACTTACCGTCCTTGGATCCCCAACCTTGGGAAACCTTCTTATCACTGTCTTTCTTGTTTGATCTGGAGTGACGGTCCAAAGGCTTCTTGTAGTGCTTGGAAGCAGTTGAAGCTGGGGCATTGACAGACTTGTTGTCTACCTTGTTCTTGAAGGCACCTTCATTACCACCAACCTTCTTCTTGTTGTTCTTAGCTTTAGATGGGTCAGCTTTGGCTGGAGCTTCATCGGTCTTCTTGCTAGAAGTGGTGTTTCTAACAATTTCTCTTGGAGCTAAAGCTGGTTCTTCAGTTTCGGTATCGTTACCTAATAAAGCAAATAAATTCTAGATTCTGTTAGTAAATCCATTTTCAAGAAATTATGTTTATTGTGGTAGTGTTTCTGGTAATATGCAAAGAGATGTGTCTCTTAAATTGAATCCTCAACTTGCTGTCTCAAGTTTTCCTTACTTTCTTGAAAACACAGGGAAATGCCATTTTATTCTGTTTCAACGCAGGTCACAATATCAACGAATCACCCACAAATATAGTTTTACATACTTTGTTTTGAAAGGACATTTTGAGGCTTGTTTAATGTTCTTTCCCAAGACAATTTTTGATTTAAATTCTAAAACAGGTGAAAAATTCAATTCTCAATCGACGAACTTTTGGTCTCAATACTTTAGTGACTGAAAATTTTTTCCCACAAAAATCTCGAAACTGTTACGCGCGTATTTCTTGTACTGTTTCATAGATAACGTGTAAAATACAGTATGAGTACCCCGTATTTACCTGATAATGTACTAAAATTCCAAATATATTAGGTATTCTGAATATAAACTACATGTTGCACTAGCTGGTTCGTAAATTGATCAAGCATCTTTCGTCAAATATATTTCACGAATACGGATCAAGTAACTTTGAATTGCTGTCCTTAAGTTTGGTGATAAGCTTTTGCTAAATAATGACAAGATAGCATCATACATGATTGCGTTGTGCTTGACGAATTCCTGTTCGTTCAATTTCGAAAAACCATTCAAAATAACAATTATAACCGGTCTCCAGGTAGATAAATTTCTTTGTTGATTTGTTTCATCAAATGAAGCAAACCTTTCAATGATTCGGTTGCATAATGGGATTATACCCTCGATCAATTCTTGCTTGTCTCCTTCATTGGTCTTGCTGTCATCTCCGTACATCCTGAAAACAACATTGATATACACTGCTGATGATGATGATTCTTGTTTCAATAAGTTTGGAAGTCTCTCGATTACCCCAGCGTTCCAAAGTCTAACTCTCAAGTCATAATCATCATTGAACTTCTTGGCAAATTGAAAACTGTTATTCAATAAATTGGCTAAACCTAACAAATGCGAGTATGGAACAATGTTGTAGAAATCATCATTGTCAAACAATTCACTCAAGGTCTCTATCATTAACAATTGCAATACACATTTAATGACAATTGAAGATTTATCTTGTGCTCTTTTCGCAATATCGTTACTAATTGAGTTGTTTCCAACATCACCGTTATCTAATTCTGAGTTATTCTCTTCGTCGGCTTCGTCAACCTCTTTTGCTTTTTCGTCTTCTTCGTCCTCGATTTCCGATTGATATTTCTTCAAGGGATCCAACTCAAAAAGTTCTCTTGCTTCTGTCAATTTGAATAGTTCATCAAATGCTTCGACTACTGTTTCCCATTCTTTGTCATCAAACTTAGCTGCATTCGCCAACAACAAAGTATGCAAGCATGATCTTCCAATTCTTGCAATAGTATCATTCTCCTGACATATGCAACTAGTCAGCAAATCTAAATAGTCCTTAAGCCTCATTCTTAAGGATTCAAAGTAATGGTCAAACAAACCAATCATATTCTTCAATGCTTGGATTAATGTAGTTGACAACCACACCGAGAAGTTGTCGTCTGAGTCTTCCAATTTACTAATTTCCCATCTATTACCCAACACAGAGAAGATAGGAAACAACAAATCTTTGCATATTAAATTCCAAAAATCTGTATCAAAATTCTCCCCGTATTCTAATAATATATCAAAGAGGGCATTCAATGCCTTTGCTCTGACCTCTAATTCTTCTCCTGTCATAATCACATCATAGAAACCAAATAAAATTGGAAACCACAACTTTATTAATACTTCGTTCTTCTTATCTGTATTACCAAGGTATTCAATTGCAATTTGATTGGTTAATTTCTGTAAGATGTCCAAAGAAAACAAATTAATCTTTTGGAATCTGTTATTCTTACATAATTCAGTAAAGCATTTAATCAAGTCTGTGAAAGCATCTTGTTGTCTGACTTCGTAAAAGTACTTCTTGTTGATGTTATCAGCCATTTTGAAGGTTTTGTTAACCAATGTTTCTTTGTTTTCTTGGGCACTGCAATTCAATACTCCAAAAATAGTTTTCCATCCACTCTTAATCTTGCCTGCTTTGGCCAAAATCATATTGTTGATGCATTCTAATACTAAGTCTTTGATCTCCAATGAATCATTGTTCAAAATAATGTATTCAAAAGGCTTCAAGAATTCCTTTTGAAATTTGAAGTGTGCTAACTCTTCAATTTCAAAAAACCTCATTGACAACTGTCTTAACGAGTCGATGGCAAAAATACCTACATTTAAGTTGTTGTGACAACCCACAATGTTAAAAGTTTCACCCATGACGGACCAGAGTTGAGTCCACTCAACCCTAATACGTGTCATATTGTAATAACAAATATCCACTATTTTTTGCAAAGAGAATAATCTTGGATTAACACTTTGGCCCGAACTCTCAATCTCTTCTAAAGCTAACTTTGAAAGCGCTCTGATAAAGGAAACTATGCTTTCACCATTCAAATCAGCTGTGTTAACAAATACTTTGTCGATTGCAGTTGCTAAATCAGAACTAGCTAATAATTCAGCTACTTCTGGATTCAAGTGCTGGTTGTGAAATTTATTGGATGCTGCCTGCTGTGCAGTAGAAGTTGAGGTAAACAGTCTAAAGAAGCTGGTTGAAGTTCTATGACTATTGGATTCCAATGAGCCTCTATTCACCAATTTGGCGACAGACACATCAGGAATAATTTCCTTATCAATACCTCTTGATATCAACTGTAATCTTTCTAATTGGGAAATAGAGGTCAAAATTGAAGACCAGATGTTATCGCTAAAATTATTTCCTTCAGAAGTACCAATTTCTAGCATGAAGTAAATAGCTCTAATATTCTTGGATGACATTTCAGAATAGTTATTTAAGTTCTGAAATTGAATCAATGCCCCAATAAAAGCTTCACTGGAGTCTTTTAAGGCAAACATACAAGATATCTTGATCGATAATTTTATCCCTTCCAAGCAGCTTTTAGCAATATCTTCGTCATCATACTCCTTGAATGGTGCTGTTAATCCAGCAAGAATAGACATCCAAACGGTATCAAAGATCGACTTAACATGGTAGACACTAGATGCAGCATAGAATACAGAAGTCACTCCATTGATATCGTCTCTCATTTTCCTGCTCAAATCTCTTACCAATTTTTCAGTTTTAGTGGACATCTCCCTAGAAGCATGTGAATAAGCTTCACGAGTGAAGTCTCTACCTCCAAATAATCCCAAAGATTGGCTGCTTTGAGGTAAAGAAATTTCACCATTTAACAAGGCTGTATGTTGTTCACTCTTAAGCTTAATTTCATTGCTTGAAATCTCATTATAAATTTCTTCCAAGAATTCTCTAGGAATGTCTTTGTTGTCGTCAATACCTTCGTTGTTCTTAATGAATTGTTCAAGGGGCATTTTATTCTTTATTTGGGAAGAATGCAAATCAGTATTCAATAAGATTACCGAATATGATAATACATACGCTGACTCAGCATTGGCCAAAATTCCTGGGTTTCCCATAACATATCTTTCTGCAAACTTTAACATATAACGATCTATCTTTTGGGCTTCACCTGGCAATCTAAACGATTGTAAAAAGGTACGCAAGGCATCTACAAAAGACATATTAGTAAAGTCCATCAAATCAACAAATGCATGCATAATAGCAATGTTTTCTTCCTTGCCTTCACCCAAGTACTCGCCGATTTCTGCTTTATCTAAACCATCAGTTTCTAATAAAAACTTGGCGATAGCTTCAGGCTTGTTTGAAGCGATAAATCCATTTGTGATAAAAAACTGAATACCTTTCTTAGATTTTTGGTTAAACTGTTTAACACCTTCTAGCAATGCCTTCTTCCTTTGTTTTAAACTCTCAAATTGTTCAGGATTATCAATCTCATTGGAATTGTCAACTGAAGTACTTTCGGTGCCAGTCGTTACCACAAATGATGCGTTTCTTGATTCATAATTGATTGGAGTATCCGAAATTGCCGTTCCTGATCTAGTTCTGACATTTGCTAAATGAGCCATAGAAGAACTTACAGTTCTTGAGCCAGCAGAACCACTATTATGTATACCTTTTTGTGTCCAAGTGTATAATGATCTTAAGAATGCAACAATGCAGCTAAGAGATGTCATCTTCAATGCATATTCCAATGGGAATTGACTATAAATCTCCGGTTCAGGAGGTCTCGAAGACATAGTACTGCTAACAAGGTTGGATATTTTGCTGATATCATACACTGACACTCCTTTACGTCTGTTTTCACGGAAGTAAATCCTTTGTTGAGTAGTTACTTCCACTGGAATCAAGGCCAATCTAGTCAAGTAATTAATGATATGCTCGCAAATATTTGGCATGTTACTGTCACAATCGTAATTCAAATAGAATTCAATCAAACATCTTGAATCATTCGATAGCCTCTCAATAATTGATAATAAGTACCTTTTTTGATGAGGTGTTGATGTCTTCATTTCCGATACTGGGAAATAGATTTCATCCCAGAAAACTGGAATTTCTCGTTTAAACTCTGCTCTTAGATTTGATGTTATTAACCAAAAGATTTCTAAAGAAAGTTCAAATACTGGAGCTATTGACGATGCTGCATTCCTGGATAATGATAAACAAAGATATTGCCTGACGGCATTGATCAATCTGGTGGGAGCACCATTACTACCTGAGGATAATAAGACATCTTGGCTAAGAAAGATATCGATGTATTGTTTTAAAATTGTATGGATTATGTGCAACGATAACAATTTTGAACGGACTGAATGGCTCCTCATGTCCAAAGTATCCTCTTCAATATCCTTGACAGAAAGCTTACACATAGCTCTGAATATCAAGAACGTATCTTTGATTGCAATGTCCTCCTTGCTATCAGACTCTTGAGTACTGTCACCAACTGGAAGTACATCCTTCGTATCATCATTCAAATTCTCCAAGTTCTTCAATGTTAACCGTTCCTCAGCAGGAGTTGTAGTGAACTCACCCATATCTTCATTACTCAAATTTGCTGAGGATCTCAAATGTAACATGCTATCACTTTTTCCTGATTTCACAAGACCAGTATCTATAACTCTCTGAAACACTGCCCCAATGACTTGTGTCAAGATACCCTGTGCAACGGATTGGTTTCTGGCATTTAAAGAAAAAATAAAGACATTATATATCAGCCTTACAGCTTTCAACAAGGAAGCACCATGGCAAGGCATTAACAAGATACTGTGCATTAAAGCTCTGACCACTTGCAATTCAACTTCTGGATCAGTGCCTTCACCTTCGAAACAAGCTGCGATGGCATCAACCGAATTATTTGTTAACTCAATTTTCTCCTTTTCATCATAGAATTGACCATAATCAAATAACTTGGCAAATAAATCGATAGCTTTAGTTTTTAAGTCATTACTACCTAATTCGCAGATGGTTTTTAAAGTGGTAAAAATTAAATGTGCATCTCTAGAACTGTCATCATTGAGAGAGTCCATTGCTTTCTGTACATCGCTTTTCAAAGCGTCGTTCTTTTTTGCTTCCTTACTATCCACGATGGATTGAAATGCTGTTCTGAAAATTGCAGTATTGTCAACAAACGCATTAGTTGAAGCCACTGAAATATTAGAAAACTGGCGGGTGCGATTGCTATTACCATTTTGTCTTGTTGATGATGATTCAACCTCAACTGCAGTGCTTTCTTGGACTTGGACTTGTACTTCAATGACCTGACTAGATTCCAAGCTTCTCTCGCCATTGGCAGTAGGTTCAACATCGGTGCTAGCGGTCAATGCTTCATTGTTACATTCAATGGCAGTTCCATTAGAATTTTGATCAGATTTAACACCATTTGATTTGTTCATTGATTCCAGCTTTTCTTGGCCAGGATCATCAGAAACTTGAGTAATGTCCTCAACTTCGCCAATGTTTTCAATATCGTCATTCGAATCATGATTGGGATCATTCTTATTAGAATCTAATTGAACATCTTCATCTGCTGTATTACTTAGATGCGGCTCTACTTCAGATTCCACCTTCTTTTCGTTTGTTGATCCATTCAAAGGGTCTGAAGCAGCGGCAATCGTAGGAGCATTTTTATTACCTAGACTTTCACTCATAGTCTGTTCAAGATACAACTGGTGTTTCAAGAAAACAAAATCACTTCAGACAAGAAAATTTCTATCTTCAATTGAAATCTATAGTTCAAGTATCAAATCACGTATACGATTTGTAACTTTTATTGTTTATCGACTTGTTCAATCTGGTTTTTTCCTCAATCTCAAATCCGAGACAATTTGCTTTGCCACGACATTCAGGCTTAGATGAGAAAAATACTTCACATTCACAAATTAAAAATCAATACATTAATTACAACCTATCTAAACTAATATTCACTCAAAGCAACTGCAGTGGCTTGAAAGTCATCGTGAGAAATAGAAACGTTGACATTTTGAATACCGGAGGCAGCGGCAGCAGTCTTTGCTTCGCCAGACAAACTAACCTTAGGAGCACCGTTTGAATCACGAACAATCTCAATATCAACTAATGGAGCACCAGCGCCTTTTGATTTAACACCCAAAGCTTTGAAAACAGCTTCCTTGGCTGACCAGGTACCAGTGAAAGAAGCTTGTGGGTCAGCTGACTTGTAGCAGTACTCTTGTTCACCTTTGGTGAAGTTTCTTTTAATGAAGGTATCGTTATCTAAGTTGATCGCACTCAACAACTCTACATCAACACCAACACCCTTACTGGATTTGTTCAAAGTAGACAAAGCCTTAGCAGTTGACTTAGATACTTCGCTGACGTAACTGCTGGAAGACTGCAAGGATTTGTTTGAAAAGGCCAAGTCCTTCTTAGACTCAGAGACACGAGCTAATGGATCCAAGTACACAATCTTTTCTAATTCTTCGGCGTAAGGAGGAGCGTTCTTTTGCACAAACATGGTGTTTCTGGTGATAGCATTGTGCATGTATCTATAAGTCTTCTTGTGACGAGCAGCAACCTTAGTAGCATAATCCTCATAAGTAGTTTGGTCCAAGGCAGCGTACAAGTAATCTGGGTGAACCACAATAGCTTGAGCACCCTTTTGACCAAAACCAAAAGAGGTGACGGAAATAGCCTTGATACCATCAGTTTGGATTGATCTAGATGGGAACAACACCATATCGAATTCTTCCAAAATTTTATCAATGTTATCAGCATTTCTGTTACCTGGAACAATACCAGTTTCTAAAATTTGAAGTGCACCATTCAACATCCAAGCAGCAGCGGCACCCTTTGGATGACCAGTCAAGTATTTTTGGAATACACCAAACACTGGGTTACCTTCGGTTCTACCCAAGTGTTTAACCATGGAGTGAACAGTCAAGGTTTCGTTCTTATCATTTGCCTTGGTAGAAGTACCATGGAATGAAGCAACACCCAAGTCATCGATGGTCAATCCAAAAGTGGCCAAAGCACCTCTTAATGGAGCGATTCTTGGATCTCCCTTGTAGAAATCGTTACCCCATTGTCTCTTGGCATCATTTATTTGTCTCTTAGCTTCCCTGGAGATTTCCTCAGTTCTTTCGGCTAAGAATTCAGTTGAATTGAATTCATTACCATATTGTTCCTTGGCCAATTCAACCTCGTCTTGCAAGTAATCGAATTCACCTTCTCTCCAGTTTTCAATTTGTTGCAATCTTTGCTTCAATTGTCTAGATCTGTACTTAATGTCTAACTTAGAGGATGGGAATTTCAAGTCTCCGTGGTGTTCTCTAGCAGTGGTCAAAATACCTTTACCTGGTGCTGGAACGGATTTACCAATCTTATCGGAAGCAGTAGCTGTCATAGCCAAAATACCATAGATTGGAACACCCATTCTAATGGCTAAATCAGCACTCATAATAACTTGAGTACCAGAACCTTGAGACTCCATAAAACCAGATCTGGTAGTAGTGGCAGGTCTGGACATTTCACTTGGGGTTCTACCGTGATCAAATTCATCGTAGGTGTTGGAAGTAGCGTTCATGTTACCGAATTCGTGGGAACTGTCTTCTTGGAAGTCATCTAAACCACCAACCATACAAATCTTAGCCTTCTTAGTCAAAATTGTTTCAATACCCAACTCAACAGATTCAAGAGCAGTGGCACAAGCACCAACAGGAGTTCTAATAGGACCAGATGAAGACAATAACAACATATTGATCCAAGCGGACATAGTGTTGATAAAAGACTCTTGTAAGATATCCATTTGAACTGGCTTATCTTCAAATCTGTCTCTAAACATACCCTTCAAAGCGGAAATACCACCCATACCGGAACCAATACAGTTACCTAATTCTGAAATATGAATATACTTGTAGAATTCATATGGATCGGTAATACCAGAAGCTAATAATGCTTCGATGGTAGCAACCAAAGCGTACAAAGTAACTGGGTCTACTTGGTTAATGATGTCTTCTTCAATACCATAAGTTCTGGCATCCCAACCAGTAGGAATCTGACCGGCGACTAATCTGTCAAATCTCAAGGCTTTTGGAATGTACAAGGAAGCACCCTTTAAGATTCTAATTGAGTATTCTCCAGATTCCTCATCTTCGAAGATTTCACACTTTTCTCCGTGTTGACGTTTGTATTGTTCAGCAACTTCCTTAGAACCTTCAAATGGTTCTAAGTCGTGTTGAACAACAACTTCTTGGATGAATTTCTTCTTGTTTGGATCATAACCACCAAACAATTCTGGTTCAATCAATCTAATACCAGAGTGATCTAAGATGTGTTCTTCATACTTGGACTTAATTTCAGAATCTTCAACTGGAGTTTGAGTCTTAGCATCAACCCAACCACTGTAAGGCTTACCTTTAATTTTACCATTGAAATATTTGATCAATCCCATGATCCAGGCCATTTCAATAGCACCTTCTAAGGAAAATTCACCATTAGCTTCCATCTCCCATCTAGTTCTTGAGTTACCCCAAGGACCAACTTCAGAGAAACCAGTGACAACAACAACACTTTCCAAGTCCAACATGTTTTCCAAATCAGGAGCAATTTGTTTAAGTTCTTTGTAGGACTTCAAACCTGGGAAATCGAATTTCATGTTGGATCTAGGCTTGACCATTACTTTGGCGTAGTTGTTATCAACATTTTCACCGTGGACAGTCTTTTGTTCAATACTAGATTCCATAGAAACAGCTCTCTTGACATCAGCGGAATCAACCAAGTCAGTTCTCAATTTAGTGGTGAATTCTTTCAAGTTTTCAACGTTTTGTAAGCCACCGTTCAAATCAGCCATGATTGGTTCCTCTTGGCAGATTTGGATTATTTGAGGAGTCAATAAACCTAAAATGTTGAAAGCCATTTCCTTTTGGCTGAAAGTTCTAACACCAACCTTTTCGATACCTTCAGCAATAATGTTGTTTGCACTCATCAAACCAGTACCTCTGGTCCAACCAATGACAGTACCACAAATAGTCAATTTAGATGACCAATCTTCAGAGTAGAATCTGTTGAACAAGGTCTCCAAACCAATCTTTGATTCTGAGTACAAACCATCGAAACCGAAAGTACCATGGTTAGGAGATAATGGCAAGATAACCTGCGCAGGTCTAGTGTCAGTTAACTTTCTAGCTTTAACCTTACCCAACAATCTTAATAAGTTGGTCAACATGATTCTGTGAGCCAATTCTGATCTAGAATCAATGTTGTCTAAACCGTTACCGTTTTCAGGAATAGCGGCAAATGGAATAATGGCATCCAAATCCCAACCAAGACCACCTTGTTTGGTATCATTGTAGATATAGTCAATCAAAGCATTGACATCTTGAACTGAACCTTGGTTAAATGGAACAACGATCAAAGTAGAACCAGTAGAACCATATCTAGAATACATGGTCTGATAGTATTCAGTTGTCTTCTTAGAGAATCTTGAAGTGGTAACAATTACCTTGGCACCACCACTGATCAATCCTTGCAATACCTCAGCTCCAATAGAACCGGCACCAGCACCACTGACTAAAATTTCCTTACCTTTGAAGGTCAAACCGTTAACAGCACATGATTCTAAGCCGTCCAAATACATGGCAGACAACTTGGTGTCATATTCCCAAGCTGTCTTAGACTTTCTTTGGATGTTCAAGAAAGGAATAGTTTCAGGTGGAATAGTAGAAGAAACTGGTTGCAAGATAGAAGTCTTGTCTGGCAAAGAAGCAATTTCGTCATCTTCAGAAGGTGGGGAGGAAGAGTATTCCAACTCTTCTGGTTCTTCGTCGATAGGAGTGCTAGTACCAGTAGCAATTGGGGCTCTGTGGTCAATCTCCTTGGAAGTATCGATGTAGTTAATCAATTGCTCATACAATTCTTGAACCTCCACTTTGGTGTTCTTTGACAAAGATTGTTGCTTGATGATGGACTTGTAAACTCTAGCCAAATCTTCCTGAATAGTAGGCTTTGACTTTTGTTTAGTCATCTCACCACCTTGGGCCATTTCATAAACGTATTGCTCAAACTTTCTAACAGAAGACTTCTCGACTTCCTCGTAGATAATGTTACCCTTGGTATCAATCTTAGTAGAAGGCTTGGTGATCTTACTAACATCCTTGAAAGCTGGATCAACATCCAAAACTTGTTTACAGTTATCAATCAATTGCTGACCCAATTTCTTAGCTAATTGGTAAGTTTCACCTTTGTATTCTGGGGTATGGTCGATATGGTATTGCATAAACTTGATTAAAGTTGGATTAGATCTGTTCATGATTTGAATACATTGGTTAATAGTTTCTCTGTCCAAGGAAGTCAATTTACCAAAAATAATATCGAAGTACATTGATAAGACATCTTGTCTGGCCCAATTCCAGTAAGAATCGTAAGTTCTTGATTTCAAAGAAGAGAAGATTGGTCTAATACCCTTGGCATAGAATTCACCGTGTTCTTCTTCCCATAAGTCCAATTCCTTCTGTAAAACGGAAGAAGCTTCCTTTTCCTTGATGTAAGTCTTAGCACCCTTGTTCAAATCAACCTTCAAGTATCTGGCCAAGGTTTCCAATTGTTGTTTGGCCAAGGTTCTGTTTTCCAAAGTGATGGCATCCAAAGCAGCACTATCAATAACAGCACCACCACCACCAGCACCGCTTCCAGAATCGGAACCAGAAGACAAAGAAATTCCAGCCATAGATGCGTGCTTCTGAGCCATAGTGTCAAAGAAAGCCTTTGCATCGTTCTCGGATCCCAATCTAGCAGCCGGTTCATTAACCAAAGCCAACAACAAGGTGGAATCTTGTCTACCTGTGCCAAAACCAAATCTAGTATTAAGGTACTTTCTTGCGTTGGTAACTGAAAAACCACCAGGCATCTTAGAAGCAATTAATCTACCGATCAAACCAGTTGAGGTCTTACCTAATTGGCCATTGAAAGTATCCTGGAATTGTTCAGCTAACTCGTTCAAAGGAGTTTCTTCAGGCTTTTCAGGGGTGGAACCAAATTCCTTACCTAAGTCACCTAAGATTTCATTTTGAACTGTAGATTTACCGTTAACCAAGTCTTTAATGGCCTTTGACATTGGGATAGCATCCAATGGTTTCTTCAATTTCTGAGCAACCAAAACGTGCAATAATAAGGAAGCAGTAGCAGGTTCATCGTCAATAGAAGCTACAGGACCAGCTGCTGGAGCTGGAGCTGGCGCAGCAGCAACTGGGGCGGCAACTGGGGCAGCTGCTGGTGCAGCTTCAGATGCAGAAGCAGTAGTTGGTGCCTTCTCCTTTTCGAGAGACTTGGTAATACTAGTCTTTGGAGCTTCCAAATCAGCTGGGTCAGGAGTATAGTAAATTTGATTGGCGTCCTTGGAGTAACACAAGACTTGACGTTGCAAAGACAAGGCAGCATCGAAAGATTCATACTTAGCTTTGATGGTTCTGGAAGCCATTCCAGCTAAAGTAGGAGATGGACCGATTTCAACTACTCTTTCGGTCTTGAAGTCTTTCAAAAAGACATCTTGGGTTTCAATCCATCTGACTGGAGAAGCAAACTGGTATGCTAACAATTCAGTTAACAATGTGTGAGAAAGCTCTTGTTCAATTTCTGGACGCATGTTGAATAAGAATAACTCAATGGATAGCAAAAAACAGATCTTCTTTTCCTTTTATACAGATCCAACAATTTTCGTGTAGGGTTTGCAAAAAATCTCAACAGTTGCAAAACGAAAATCCCATATAAAATCCTGTACATGAATAATTTTGTTGGGATATCAAGTTTGGGACGACATTTGAAGTCGTAATGTCGTATTCATCTGGATGAGAACTTTCAACTTGAGAAGCTAGAAAAAAAAATTTTATACTTTCCAAACTGTGTTGACATTCATGTATGCAGATACAATTATTGTGACTATTGTACTATATAAATGTATGTAGCACAGTTTGTTTTCAAGTGTGAACAAGCATTAAGACACATGCTTTGTTAACTTCCCAAGACGTAGCCTTCTCGCTTTCCCTGATTATATTCGTTTATTTTCAGTTTAAAGTGGTTAACGAGAACACTTTCGTAATTGGAATATCAATAGTAGATCATTTCCACCCTGTTTTGATGTGACAATACTTTTTGTCGAATGGTATCAAAATGGGACTAATTAATTGGTCAACATCTGTACCCACTCTCTACTTTCTGACTCTTGAATTGTTTGAGGCGTGCGATGAATTCTGAACGGCTTTATCTGGTGCATTGCAAGCTTCCTATTGGATACTATAAGCTTCCTATTGGATAAAAATCTCGCGTTAGTTGTGCATTTAGCATCATTCAAAAAGAAGTGAAATTTTATCAAAAGTCTTTACTACAAATGCTGCAAAAACCCCTTCTTTTAATCATTATTCACTACCAATTTGGCAATGAAAGTAGCAGAAGCTTTAAGAATTAGAAGTGAACACACAAAAAAGGTGGCACAATTGAAGGCTAGGATAAAAGAAAGTGTTAAGTTTCAGGAGGGTGATACTCCACCAGAAGATCCGAATGAGTTAATCCAAGAGT